>JAJMLN010000039.1:49556-73031 GCA_030569675.1 Wickerhamomyces ulmi
TTTTTTTTTTTTTTTTTTTTTTTTTTTTTTTTTTTTTTTTTTTTTGCTAGATTTTGTGGATTTTTCCAAATTTGGTTTTGTGTCACTTTTTTATAAACGAATAAATAAACAAGAAAATGAACATGGATTTGACAATTGGATCTGTTAGATATTTCTTGTTTCTTCAATAGTGCTGCACCACTACAAATATACACATATCAATATGGCTGCTAACTTCACCCCAGAAGAGATTCGTCGTCGTAAAATCTTCAAAAAAGGTATTGACTTCACCATTTTGATCTGTGGACAAGAAGGCAATGGTAAATCATCATTCATCAATAGTTTGTGTAAACAGAAGGTTCTCATTAAAGACACTGAACATGTTGATCCAAAAGAATCCCATTTAAACCCTGGTCTATCAATTTCAAGAATCCATGTCAACATTGTTGAAGAACAGTCAACTCCAATTAGTCTTGATCTCATCTTAGCTCCTGGGTTTGGTGATAATGTTGATAACAGAACGTGCACTTCAAAGGTTGTCGAATATTTGGAAAAACAATTCAACGATGTTTTAGATGAAGAGTGCCGTATTCAACGTGACTCTAGATTTAGAGATGGTAGACCACACGTTGCTTTATATTTCATCAGACCAACCAGTAAAGGTCTTCGTGAACTAGATGTTGAAGCTATGAAAGAACTCTCCAGTAGAGTCAACGTCATTCCAGTAATGGGTAAAGCTGATTCATTAACCAAGGAAGAAATCAAATTAAACAAAGTGTTAATTCTCCAAGATATAAAAGCTAACAACATCAAGATCTATGACTTTGCTACAGAGCAAACTGATGACAATGATGATGATATCGCTGCTCTAAGAGAATCCACCCCGTTTGCTGTTTCTGGAAGCTATGAAACTGAAGAAACTGATGGAATCGTATATAGCGTGAGACGCTACCCATGGGGTTTGTTCAAAGTTGAGGATAGTACTCAAAGTGACTTTACACAGTTGAGAAATGCTTTGTTTGGATCTCATTTACAAGAATTGAAGGATTCCACGCATTCAGTGAAGTATGAAAGCTATAGAAGAAGAAAGTTATCTGAAGCTGAGAATCCACTCTTGAAAGCACCTCCAAAGACTGTTGAAACTGAAGAGCTTGATGCTGCTCATGATGAAGATGAGACCTTGAAAGAAATTATGAGAAAGAAACGTTTGATTGAAGATTATACTTCCGAGATTCTGAGATTAGAGGAACGCTTGCGTGTTTCTAGTCTGAATACTGTTTCTACATAATATGTCCAATTTCCTTTTTGAAAGTATATGCTTATGATTTCATTATTTCAAGTTTGTAGAACCAACTGTTTTCGATAATCCTCTATACTTGATGGAATCTCTCCTTTATATTCTTTATAACACCTATACCAAAGACTAATAAAAGATATTGATTTATTTCTTGACATCTCTATTTGAATAGCAGGAACATGTTTGTTGATTTTTTCAACTTTAAAGACAGGATTGATGTCTATTTGAATGTAAGGACATAGAAACTCTTTTCGATCTGGGAAATTGATCAAGATCTCTCGAAGATCATCAGTAAATAATCTTTCAGAATGAACCAAATGGTATATTATGGGTTCCAAACTGGATGAAATCTGCTTTAACATTGTTGAAGAACATATATGATTAGAACGAAGTCCTTGTTGAAGACATTGGTGTAATTCAAAGTACTCCTTCACAAAGTTGAAAAACCATAGAGTACGAACATCTAACCCACCGTATAAGGTCAAACCAGTGATTATAGTTTCGTATATCAAAGATAATGATGGATCATCGTCTAATTTCATCACTGAAACAAGAATAAATTTTCTAATCATTTCTTCTATGGAATCAATGTCAATGTCAATAGAAGAATGGGACTTCGTGGTGTTCCCTAGTGATCTTTCAAAGAACAACAAACCTAAAACATGAAAGTAAGTCTCTAACTTTCCATGTCTGTGTTCTTTCAAAGTATTCATTCCTTCACTCTTGGAAATTATTGATGAAATGCACATGTCTATATCTCCCAAATCACACGGAGTTTTGTCCTTGTTAAGAAAACTCATTGAGAAGTAAAGTGTGATTGATCTGAGCTCTGTATTACCTATTCCCAGTTTTCTCAAGTGTTTCGGGCTCCTGTCTTTCAATCTTGAGAGTAGATCATTGATCCAAAGAAATCCACTTGACGCTTCTGTGAACTTCCCTTCATAAAAGTAAGAATAGGAAACTATCGTCTTTAGATGGATGAAATATTTTAATGAGAGCATCGGGACACAGTCTAGTAGGAAATCTTGAAGGTTCAAAATACCAGGATCCAATGTATGGTTTATCCACTCAATCTCAAGGTCGGTTATGATATCTTTATAACGATTGAAGTGATGGAAGCATTGTATAGGCATGAGATTTATGATATGGTCAAAAACTGTTTTTATATGATCATCCAAATATCCACCTTCATTATGGTTAATCCGTTTAGTCAGACTGCGCAAAGACCTGTTGAATCTGATAAACCTTGCTTTGAATGTCTCTGTGGTTGAACTGTCCATGGGGACTGGGTAATCACTCTTGGTATTGAGCTGAAGATTGATATTTCTGAGCTTCTCAATCTTACTGAAAAGTTCCATACTATCTAATTCTAGCTCTTCACGTACTATGGTAGCATATTTATCAAGTTCCAAGTAGAAGTATGACTTGTAAAGCAAATATAGACTAACACACCTCAAATCAACTGGTATTTGCTCCACAGCGATACTCAACTCACGTAGACCATCTGAAATAATTGATGACTGCACTAAAGAATACCCTAGAACACTTCTCTCTATCGGATGTAGTTCAAAAAGCGACTTTTTAGCGAATAATCTGATGACGTTTGTATGGTCGTCTAAACCCAAAGAAGATTAGTTAAAACACTTAAATAATCACAGAAACAGAAGAACACGGTATCTAAATCTCACTATTAGCAAAACACTGTATCACTTTTCTGTCCAAAAAGTCACTGCATAGCAACACGGCCAGAACAGCGTCATCCATCTCCAATCTCTTCTTCAAAGACTGCTTTTTCAAGTAGAAAATGTTTGTGGAAGTTCACTTTCTTTGGTGTTTTTTTTTTTTTTTTTTTTAGTTTATTTTGTAAACATCAAAAACAAAAACAATAACAATAACAAACGAACCGGTATTAAAACAAGATATAGATTTCTCGGTGAAATCTGCTGTTTTCTGAATAAAATGGGCACCGGAGACGACGAGAGCGCCCCAGAAACCACTGGCTCGAGTCTTCCAGCGCAGTTTGGACTTCTTGATGATGTATGTACCCCACTGTTTTAATGTCCCATCGCCATCAACTAACAAAAAAAATAGCAGACACAGGTTATCAACGAACCATTAAGGACACAGGAGTCGCAATCTGAGGCTGTGAGGAGACTGAGACTACTTGGAGAGAACGAAGAGAACGAGGTGGTTGATTCTTCCGGTGATTTTAGGGGTGTGCTAAACACTCAAGCCATTCTGGACAGAGAGACAGAACTTGTTGGATCACAAACTCAAGCAGACCAGACACTTCAGGATATTAAGTTCCCAGAACCTGAAAGTCCGTGGCTGCTACGTACTGCCGTGAAGGATACCAGTAATATGTCAACACCATGGTTGAACAAAGTCAAGGACCCGTTCAAAGACACGCCAAATAGTGCCAAATTGTTCGATCGCTCATTTGATATGACGCCCATCAAGAACTATGAAACACCCACATCAAAAGCACATAACGCATTTCAACGACTCAGAGATAAGCAAAACGTTTCAGAACTTCAGGTTGAATCACAGGATGTACCACAACTGACTTTTGGTAACCAGTTCGAATCATCTCATCAGGATGATATCATGTCTTCGCATTCACCTACCCATGATCTGTTGGCGGTTGATACACTTCCCATTCGTAACATAGAAATAGAGCAGGCTCGTGAAATAGAACATGTTGTGGATGTGGAGAGGAATACTGAAGATATTGCCAATCAAACCAATAATCAAGAAGATGATGAAAACCAGAATGTCAAAGAGAAAGACCATGACGAAGAAGAGAACGATATTGGGACTACAACAGCTGAGCTGGAAGCTGATACCCTTGCAATATTCTCACCAAGCTCTAAAAGCTCTCATCTTGCAGACAAGTCGGTGGATTACAGCCAGGCTGATTTACAAGTTATGGGAACAGCACCAGATAATGATTTATCTATGATCAATGACCATCCCACTGAGATTGATGATATAACAGTTGATCCTGTTATATCTGATGATGAAAAGGATGATGATAAAGATGACTCAACTTCTGCTGAAAGACCAAGCTATCAAATCGCCGAGGATAGCATTCAGTATCATAGAGACCTTCAAAAGAAGGCAACAAAAGCCGATGAAACTATTTTAACTGTTAGTTCTCTGCCCACTCACTTGGAAGATACTTCTAAAGTTCAATCATACTCACAACCTGGGACCAATGAGGAGATACCTCTCGAAGAGAATGCTACATCTACACAGAAGGTGATGTCCACAGATGATTCATTAAAACCAAACTCAACTCCTGTAAGTGGTGAGATATCTAACGAGATCACAACTGAGGCCGATCAGAGTATAATAGGTCTGAACATAACACAAGAACTATCAGACATTGATGATGAGACTGGTGACTTGAGCAAAGTAGAAACTACTTTTGAAGAAGAAAAAGAAGAAGAAGTACAGGTACATAAAAGGAATACTAGGAAGCACTTAGCCTCTCAACAAGACGATGAAGATGAAGATCTTCCTGTGACTACTCAAGCAACTACTAGAAGGAAAAGAAGGGCTGCTGCTAATAACTTCGATCCAAAGAAACGCTCAAAGTACCTCGAAGTTGATACAGATGAAGAGGAATACGAAGAAGAAGCTAACAGAAATAAAGAGGAAGAATATGAAGAATATATCGAGCATGAAACTTCAACTCCACAGATCTTAGAACCAACCGTAAGCTCTGAACTTGAGCTACCACAGGAAACTCTGAGAACAGAACCTGATCATTTGGAAGAAGAAAGCATAATCTGCAGAAACAGTGTATGGGGTGATTATCTGGATAAATACATTCCCGGTACAGTGGTCAATCAATCTGATAATGGATTCTATATCAAGTTTGGTGACAAGACATACGATACCTTGATATCAGTTTATCCGTTAGATTTAAGAATTGGTGATCAGATAATGTTTATGGGAACCAATTATCAAGTGACTGGTCTTCAATGTATAATTGATGAAGATGATCCTGACACGATAAGATGCATCAGAGGTTATGATACCGTACTGGCTAGGAAATTCAGGAATAAAAAGAATAAAGTATTGTACGGTGAAGAGTTAATGTTTGCTATTGCTGATATCACTATTGACCCTATGGAATATTCCAAAAGAGAAAGATATGAGAACAAAGTTGGACATATCATTCAGGCTAAGAGAATTCCATTAAGTCAAGCAGTGATACCGTCAACTCATAGAAACGAGTCATTGATCACAACACAGATTCCACCAACAATCAAGAATGAAGTCAAATCTACAATATTTACAGATTGTTTGTTTGTCTTGACTGGTGATCAAAAAGATGAAGTTGCTGATATGATCAAGGCTAATGGTGGTACCATTATTGAAGATGGGTTCTCGTCTTTGATAGAGTTTACCCAAACATATAAAATGACCTCCTCCACTCCCAAGAAAATGCTGAAAGATCACACATTTGCTGCAGTTATCACTACCAGATATTCTAGAAGTTTAAAATATCTAGAGGCATTAGCTCTGGGATGGCCGCTACTCTCTGATAGATATATCACCCATTGTGTGACCAACGGCTCGTTATTACCTGATCTCCATAGTTTTGCATTACCAGCTGGTGAATCTGAAGAACTTCGTGCTATAAAGAGTTGTAATATTATGAACTTCGTGATTAATTGGAACAAAGGATTGAGTTTGATTGATCAATTATCAAACAATAGAATCCTGGATGATGTTCATGTCTTTTATATCTCCAAGAAGAATATAAGAAACGCTGAGATATTGTTTTGTTTACTGGGTGTTAAAAGCTTTCAATCTCTACCTTTAACGAACTATTCTAACTTGATTTCAAGATTGTTAGCATATAAAGACTCTAAAATCTTACTTTATGGTGATAAGAAATCAATATTCAAGTCATTGAATGATTTAGAATCTAATAAGAATCGTGGTCATAGAACTAACGGGAAAAAAGTATCAGCAATGATTACAGATACTATAACAAGTTCAGGATCGGTTAAAGTTGAGATTGTAGACTGGGAATGGGTTGTTCAATGTATAATTGATGGAAAAGCATGGAAATCAACTGGGAAAGTATTGAATGCTTAATGATATTAATGTTTGTTTACAAAATTTGTTCGTGTATATATCATTATCATTATCATTATATCATTAAGAATGTTTATAAAGTAGTATAAAAATCAACATGGTAATACGATTCCACATTTGATTTGTTACTGATGGTTCATTGTCATAATCATCAAAGCAACTAATAATTAGCTAAAACTTAGGTTTCCGTTTCCAAGTGTACCCTTAAATGGAATAAACCATCACTTAAACTTTTGTAGATATTGAAATTCATTTCTCTTTCATAAATCATGTTGAAAACAAACTCTCCAATCTTTAAAATATTTGAACTCAATCTCAATTTAACAACTTGATTAACCTGATCCATATTAACATCTCTTGGATATTCAGTTTCTAATAATCTTGGAGAAACACCAAAGTTGTATCTTGTAGGATCAAAATCTTTCAAAGCCAATTTAGACTCAACATCATGATAGTTAAAGTTCTTGATGAAGATTTGCTCCAAATCTGCCAAGAACTTTGCAATCTTCAAATATATGGAGAAATTCTTTGGAATCTTCTTAAACTCTGCAGATGATTTATTTATTGGAGACTTTGAAAGTTTTATAATTCTCTTTTCAAAACGATATAAGAATTTAGCAACATAGAAAAAGCTAAAGAACCAGAATTGACAATTTAAAGATAAACACTTCTTGAAATTTGAAGAGTTTTCATCATTGATAAACACCAAACTCAATGTTCTGATAGCATAATCACAAGCATCTAATAAATCATCATTCTTTGGATTCAAATTCAAGAACTCCAACGACAGTTCTCTCCAGTTTCTACTCCACATCATTTGTTTTAGTTTTGTTAGATCAATCTGTAAAGATCTGATAACTGCAATGTTCTTCAACATAATGGCTTCAAGATTAATGGCAGTGTTTTGATTTAGTAATAATTCCTCCCATACAAAGTTCTTAACCAAATTCGATGAGTTTGAATGGAAAGGTGAGATACCAGCAGAATAATTTGTGTTCTTACCTTTATTGAAATAGAAATATTGTAATACGGTGAACATCACAATTGTTGCACCAAATTCTGATATCTTATATTGGATTGGAATGTTCATCAACATATCTCCCAATATTTTCTCCAAGTTCAAGTTATAAGTGATTGAACTATTCTCAACACATTTAGCTTTGAATTCATCAACATTTGTACAATTCCAGTAGTTCTCTAAATCAGGTAAATCACATTTGATCTCTTTATACTTAATGAAAGGTGGTAAGTCATAAACGCATGTTAGAATGTTTGACACGTTGAAAATCATATAAACAGTTCTAATCTTTGATTGATAAAGAATATAATCGTTGAAGTAATCTTTATTGATCTCAATGCTTTCATGATCGAATTTAACCAAGTTGAACTTTGAAACTTTAATCAAGGTACATAAGGCATTGACTTGTCTCAAGATAACACTCATATCAGATTCATCAAATTCAGCAAATAATCCATAAAACACACTCAAAACTAAGGATTGAACCAACCATAATGGACTATTATGAGTGGTTGATCTTTCAGAATCTTCACTCTTCTTTCTTGAATCCAAATAAACATGGATACATCTTCTTGAAATTTCATACAAGTCAGCTGCAAACTTTCTTTCGTTGGAATATAATGCACCAATTGTACCAACTAATAAAGGTAAACATACAAGACTTGAATAATCATCAGGGTTACCACTTCCACCTGCTTCATTAGGTTTAGCTCTGGTATATTCGAGCATAGCAGCTTCATTCAATACATTCTTATGAATGAATGGGTAATGTAATAAAAACTTATCAGTGAAGCTTTGAACAAATTCGTTGATCTTCTCAATTGGAGGTAGTTCTGGAGCAGGCAATCCTACGAATGGGTACTCTTTTAGCACTAGATGGATTCTAGCAAACATAGATGGAGTGAAAATCACAGTAGTTGATAAATTATTACCATTATCAGTCAACAAACGTTCGTTCGAGAGTTTGGTGGAGTTGACAGGAGAGTCCAAATCCATCTCAACATCAGAAGTCGCAACATTGGAATTCAAGTTGACATCTGCATCAGAGCCTGTGTTTGAGTGTTTTAGGTTGCTACCTGGGAGCTTATTATTATTTCTGAATCCGTTTTTCCAAGCCAAAACAGATGGAGATATAGTTGAAGAAGCAAAATCATTACTTTCATAAAATGAGTAACCAGCACTCAGTATTTTTTCTTCATAGTTTGGAATCTCTAATTCCGAAAGTAACTCATATTCATTGAAACTGTTCATGTTTGAATTGGAACTCGATTCTCTTCCATCAGGTGAGGAAATGGATAAATCATCAGCTAAATAAGTAGCTGGGAACTTTGGATATGATAGTTTCATATTCTGGAGATCCTCCATTTGATTGGAGAGGGTGAAGTCGTCATCGTAGAAAGAATAACCAAATATATCGTCCTTCTTTTGTTTACCTTTAGTCCTTGTTCTTTTGGCGCTGTTGGAAGGAGAAACACCGGATGTGAAGGAAGCGGCAGAGTCATTATAGTCTGAGGCGCCTGTTCCGATAGACTCCAAGTTTTGATCATTCAGTGCTTGACCAGGTCCAATTCCAGGTCCTGATGCTGATGCTGATGAAGATGCAACAGCACCATTGAATTTGGTATTATTGTTATTATTGCTATTGTGATGATCGTGAGCATTACCATTAGTAGCATCAGACAAGGAGAAGTTGTTCAAAAAGTCCAAACCAGGGATATTGTTCAAGTCCGACATCCATCCTTGTCCATTAACATCACCATTCAGTCCCAAATCGACTGGGAGTAGTTGAGGCGTGGAGAACTCAACAGCACCAGAGTAAGTAGTGTCTGGTTTACTTGGAAAGCTACCATAGTTTGCACCAGAGGCGGCACTGAAAGATGTTCTGCGACGGTTGAAGTCCAGGTTAGTAGAGGAATTGAGGAAGTAATTGATCTTGTTCGAGGAACCGCCCTCAACCTTTGCACGTTTCAGCGGCTGAGCATCAAAAGTGTTTGTCTTTTCATTGACCTCTTCGTTGATGATGGATTCAGCAATGATTGATTTTGATCTTGCAGAAGGTCTTCTTAAACGTCTCACAGCATCATCACAACCAGCGTGGAGTTTCTGAGCATGTCTTAGTAGCAAATCTCTTCTGGAGAACTGTCTTTGGCAGACACCGCAGTGGAAAGGTTTCTCTTTAGTATGTGAGCGCTCGTGTCGTTTCAAATGTTCGTGTCTTGCAAAGGCGCGTGTACACACAGTGCAAACAAACAGACGAGGCTTTCCCGAGGGAGTGGTACCGTTTCGGCCCAAGTTGTCGGGCACCTGGTCCAGGCGCTTGTTGACTTTGGAGTTCATGTTGTTGTTTGTGGTGGTGAGCATTTTCGCAGTGGGTTGTTGACTTGCATTAACCGGAGAAATAAGCAGCTGGGTCAATTGTTCTAGCGATCAAGAACTAACTGACGACTAACAACTATCGATAAATAAATCAATCAGCTAAACAACCAACAAAGGTAAACCCAGTAGACGACTATTAGTAGCTCTTTTTATGTTTATAAAGAGAAGTTGGCTCTCTGGCAGAGTGCTGAGTCAGCAAGATCACTCCTGCTCCACAGACATCACTACTTTGGCCAAAAGGAAAAGAGGGGTTTGTCTATGTTAGTGAGAAGCTGACATTCAAAATGCGGGGAACTACCAGAACTGACAGTTGATTATGTAATACAATGTAGTAATGTACAGTACTAAATCTAAAAATAAGCGAGAAATTAACAAACTACACTTAGTAAATCACGTGAGAGTCTTTTTACCATGCATTTGTCTGTCTATGTTCACTTCTCTTACTCTCTTAGTCTTCACATAATCTAGCTTATCAGCTTCTTGTTCAGATGTTCAATCTCCTCTTTCAGATTAGCTTCTTCAACGGTCTTGACTAACTCTTTAGTACACTTGGCAACGTCAAATGCAATACCGGCTAATCTCTGCTTGAAGTGTTTGTCTGCATAGTCCTCATCATCTCCTTCTCCATCTGCCTCACATAGTGCTCTCATTCTTCTTCCAGCTGTATCTAATGTGTCAACTACCCATGCTCCATGCTCCTTCAATTGCACATTACGACTCTGGTTCATACTTGTACTAGTGGCCTCAACCATCTGAACAACAACTGAGTCAATAGCTTTGGAACCTTCACGCAACTCACCTTTAGTAGAATCGGTGGTCTTGATTGATAATAATAAGCTTTGAATGGTAGAGATCACTTTCACAGTTTGATGCTCTAAATATAATAGTAACTCGGATAATGTGTTATCAGGATTGTCGATGTCGAAATCATCAATGTTGAAATCATCTTCATCTCTATCACCTGTATAACGGCGACCAAGCGATTTTGGTTCATCCTCGTCATCGTCATCATCTTCTTCTTCGTCATCTTCTTCTTCCCCAGTCTCTTCTTCTTCACTGTCCACAGCATCATCTTCATCATATTTATCTTCTTCATTATGTTTCTTTTTTGCCACGACTTCCTCATCTTCTATTTCCGCTTTCAATTCTCTAACAGTCTCTCCTTTCTTTGAAGCAGTATCATTGTTAGATAAAGATTTCAACTGTGGAATGGTTGGAGTGATTGAAGTGGTTTCTGGTAGCTGTACATGTTTGATGCTGTGTTTTCTGATAACAAACTCTTCTTGAGGTTTCAGCTGATTTATATCATCAACGTTCTTTGACTGAGTTGAATGGATAACCTCAGAATCATCCTTCAAAGATTTTTGACGAGCTATTTCATCTTTCAAGTGGTCAATTGGCAAATTATTCAAGTCATCTTCTTCTTCAGTGTCGTATTTGTCTTGACTGTTGTCCTTTTGTATACCAGCATCAAATACTGGTGTACTTCTTTCAATATACTTTTCTTTCTCTTCACTTAAACTGCCATTGGATAAATCAGAGACAGTGCTTATTCCCAAAGCATTGTTTTCTTTAATTTTCAGTGGAGAAATCGATTTAGATTCCGTTTTTGGATCAAACCCCCTTCCGGATGTAGTATCTAGCGAATTGGAATGATTTGAAAATGTTTCCGTTATAGGTGTTGTGATTGGTTCATGTTTCTCAACATTTGGAACTATTTCATTTGTACTTGATTTTAATGTCTCAATCGGACCGGTGGCTTGTTCCTTAGACTTTGGAATTTCCGTTTTTACAGTTGAGGAACTGGTGCCATTAGCAGTCGAATTTTCAACCACTTCATTTATAGAATCATTAGCCTTAGGTTTTGATGTTGTATCGGATAGTGAGTTCGAGGATTTCAAGGTTGAAACTTTGTTATTGGTACTGGTCTGGATATTGTTGGTATTGTTGGTATCGTCGTTGATGTCCTTCACACTTTTTCCATCAACTATCTTCCCGCTTTCGTCAAATGATTCAGCCAAGCTAGACTTTCTTCTTGCACCGTATTTTCCTAGTGTTGATTCAGAAAGTGGACTAACAACTTGTTTCTTGGATGAAGGCGATGGTGTCTTTGAGAACGGAACACTATCTTGTTGCTCAAATTGTTCAAACTGCTTCACCTTAGATAAGATGTTACCTGAGGATGACTTTCTCATTCCATTAACAGGAGATGGGGTAGAATTTGTTTCTGGTGAATATCTTGATATCACAGATGGAAAGCCTGTCTTTATAGGAGTCGATCTATTAGAGCTTTTATTTAAAGTTGACGGCTGACTCTTTTGATCAGGAGATGAAGATGATTGCAGTGATCTTTCTGCTCCATTGCCGACATTGGAGTTTATTGTTAAGTTTAGTGGCTTTTGATTGGTTTTTTCGTCAATTTTTTTGGCCATTCTCAAAGGTCTAACTGGTGAAGTCTTTTGAGTCTCGTTAGATTCATTAACCCCACGAGTTCCAAAATCCTCAAGATCTTGTTCGGTATTATCATCAATTTGGTTTATCTTCACATCAGAAATGAAGTCAAATACAACAAAAGCAACTTCACTTATGGAACTTTCAATCACTATTTTTGGAAGTGTGTTTCCATATATAGCATAATACCTGGTTGAAGTAATAACATGAGAAACAGCAGAACGAATCAACTCTGCTTTTTCGGAATGTGGAGAATAATTAGAAATCTTTGTTGCAGTGTTTGAAACTTTCGAAATGAGTGAAAACAATATAGTAGAATCTAGTCCAGCTTTTGTCTTATATGAGTCATTCAACTTCAGTAGGATGTCGATGATAGATTGTCTAAAAGATTTGAAAATGTTTGATGGGACTAAACCGTTCTTATCGATGTTCGTGTTTTCGACTTCACTGAACCCATCTTCAGTTTTCAACAACTCATCAGCTTTCTTAGATTTGTAGAAGTCCAGACTGGCTTTCAGCTGTTTAATTTCTTCATTCAAACTTTCAAGTTGACCTTCCACTATTGTGTTTGAACTAGTTTGATTCAAAGGAGCCTTCTCTTGTGACTGTGAATCAAGTTCTTTCTGTTTAATCTCATTGTCTTTTGTAGTGAAGTCATTGATTGTTCTTGAAGCATCTTGGATTTGATGATCCTTCTCTGTCAATTGAGATTCCAAAGCACTGATTTTGGCTTTCAAAGATTCATTTATTTTTGATAGTTCCTCAGATTCTGTTTGGTATTTCTCGGTTTTTGATGTCAACAAATAGTTCTTTTGCTCTAGTTGACTTATATCCTTTTCAAGAAGAGTGATTTTCTTATCCATCTTTGTACCTTCCTCGATCAATAACTCAATATCACGATCTTTGTTTGGTCTGATCTTAGATAATGACAATCCACGAGTAACTTGAGCTTTAGGATTTCTCGTCAGCTCAGTCAGTATATCAGATGTGTTTCCAGGTTCACTGTTGGTACTTGTACGCTTTGCAGGGGAAGCACCTTCAACTTTAATGGATCTTTCGTTACTTTGGAAACTTGAATGACTGTTGGCTAAGCTTTGACGTTGATTTGACTCAAGTTGTTTTGGTTGTGTAACGAACTTATCAGTTTTCTCATCAAAATCTTCCTCATCACTACTCCAAGCCATATTCGCTTCAGTAGGTATCACAGTTGTCGACTGTAAAGAGACAACAGCCTGTTTAGCATGGTCCTGAGATAATTGTTTAGTTGGGACAGGGCCTGCAGTAGAAGAAGCATTAGCAACGGCAGTGTTGGAAGCAGCAACGGCAGCAGCAACTGCAGGATCAGATGGAATCTTTGTGTCTTCTTCCAACTCTTGTTTTTTATCAAAGCCTCTTCTCTCAATCTCATATAAGATGTCACTAACCAAATCTCTAAAGCGTGTCTGTTGAAGGGATCCTAATTTTTCTCTAGCTTCATTTCTCTTTGGATGGAAGGATGATTTAGGCAGTAAGAAGTCAGGTTCATCACTAGACTCATCAATTCTTCTTTGAAGCTCATCATAAACATCGGTACTCAACTCAAAAAATTGTGAATGGGATAATTTCAATAATTTATCTCTAGCCTTAGCAGCTCTTGCAGTATTTATCTTAGCACCGCCATTTGACATGCTCAAAAACTGTTTTAGCGCGCCATGGTACGTTCGCAAATTCTCAAGGTTGTCACTGTGTAAGGCGCCCATTTTAATAGATATTTGACACGGTTTTGAGCAGTATTTCAGCAGGTTTCTTCCAATTTCACGTGTTTTTTGTTTTGTTTTCGTTTTGTTTTCGTTTTTTTTTTGTGTTTTTTTCTTTCGTTTTTGTGTTTCTATAATGCTTGTTCCTGGCACGTGATATTCACGTGACGCACTGATAGTATAAATAAGTGTTATTTAACGAGTAACTAACTACGTTTGTTGAAAGCTTTTAGATTATAGGTAGTATAGATATATAATGGTTCAGTTAACAGCAGTTGATTGATCATTTGATTTGTTTAGCAACTCTCAATTTTGACTGGAAAGTATCTTTATCCAAATAACAGCCTTTGAGCCATCTCTCTCCACTATTAGCATCAAAAGCGTCTCTTGCGTGTAAGACCCGTCTATTATCAAAAATCACACAAGTATTTTCTCTAGTTTTGAATTTGATCTTATTCTTTGGATCGTTGATGTATTCTTCAAACAATTTCAAACCTCTCAAGAAATCTTCAAAAATGTGTCTATCTCCAAGATCTCTAGCACTTGTTTCTGTAGAGTGCTCAGAAGCCAAATGAGTAGTGATACCAAAATCAAATGGGGCTTGGAATGGTGGCGAATAATTGACTTCTGTGAAATGATCTTTCTCGTTGTAGATATGAGAGTCTGCAACTCCTTTCTCGACAACCAAGGGACGTCCTTGGAAGTAATGATGACCATCTCTATTATAATGATAGTTAATAGGAACCTCTAGCAAAGCCATGTAAGCCTCTACATCGGTATGTTTGACATGTCTGGCAGCTGCAAACCCATCACTAAATACATTTTCACCTCCGGTGGCTTTGTTCTTTATGAAATGGAGTAGTTGTAATCCAGGAGGAGATTCATAGTACAACAAGTCTTGATGCAATGGTAGGAACTTATCAGTGTCAGCAATATTTGTTGCGCCTGGCTTGGATCTAACATCAAAGACCGTTCCGTAGAAAGTCTCCTTGATATATCCAATTCTTTCACCAAGTTGCTGAACAAGTGGGTGTTGATTGTGTTCTTCATCAGACTTTTCTGGAATGTTGTTGATGATAGAAAAGCCAAATTTGTTTAAATCTTCAAGAACTTGTTTCAACGTTTCATCATTTGTGAGATAACCGTTATAGCTATGAGTCAATTCGCTAACAACAGGGAACTTATCTTCGGCACCGTCCCATATCACCAGATCATCCTCGAAGTACAACCCCTTCTTTCTTGACTTGATAGATGCGTGTTGAGCAAAGAACTTACTCAAGCTATACTCGGACACTTCTTGATCAGGCCATTGGATTCTGACTGTTTCTTCATTAGGGACTTCGACTTGGACAGGAGCCTGACCAATGATTGAAGCTGTAGTGAATAGTTTCTGACCAGAGTTTGGATCAATTGAGAGAGGCCCGTCGCTTGCATCCCTCAAGAATGAATTGTGAAAGCTGTATGTCTTGTTTTGCTTCAAGAATGAGAATGTCGTATGATTATCGTTGTAGACCACCTTGACGTTATTCTCAACGTGCTCTTTGTCCAGCTTTGGTTTGGAGGACAAACATCTCCAAAACTGACGGGAGCTTCGGGACAGTTGTTTATTACAGTGTTTTAATATCATTGCTGCCATCTCAACAGGCACTTTAGCTAGTTGTCCTTGTTTTGCTTTATATAGCAATTGTTAGTTTATCAGTTATTGATCACTTCAAAACCAAAGAAAATCCCTAATCAATTTGAAAATGGGAAAATCCGGGGAAAAACCAAACTACGAAATCTCGCTTCTTCGGCTATCCGAAGCATCTTATATAAACACAAGCAGCAAAACATGAAGTCGCCAATTTCATATGAGTTTACCCAGTTGAAAGGCTATAAAGGTGCTGATTTCATTTCCAGAAGCTTCAAGCACTCGAGACTGGTCCATTTTAACAAAGATCCTGATTTTCTAAAGTAAATTACCTGATACCAAACATCAACAAACTTACCGAACCATCAAATGAAGCGCTAACATCCCACCCCACACTCAGCAGAAGAAATGCTTTGGAAAGACTAGTCTCATTCAGAGATCTTGTCTCAAATGGTCTTAAGGGAAGTGAGCCAGTGAAGTTGGTGTTCACACCTGAACTGAAAATGTTCGTATCTGATATCAACTATGTTTACTGTTTTTAACTTATCCACCCACCACACACCACACACTAACAAAGAATGATATACCTATAGAAACATATCAAAATCCGTCCAGTTTCCAGCAAACTCATCACAAGAATCACAGAGGTTCAGCCAAATTATACGTGTAGTTTCTTTGATCATTGAGAACTTGACAAAGGCAAATATCGTTACTAGACGAGATATTTATTATCAAGATGTTGAGTTATTTGAGTCTCAGAGCAATGTTGATGCTATCATCGCCATGCTTTGCTCATCATTAGGCTTTAAAGATTATGAATTGAACGCAATAGCCGCCCAGAAGGGGCTCTTTTGTGGCGATATTACTTTAATTATGGGAAACGTGCGTCAGAATTACTTTGAAAAGAATGGTTCTCAATTGATTCCACGGTTACATGATGTTAGCGATATCGCTGTTCTTACTAATATCAAACTTTGCTTGGTTGTTGAGAAAGAAGCTGTTTTCAACATCTTGGTTAATGATCCCTCGATGAAGGACACAATCTTAGTAACTGGGAAAGGGTTTCCTGATCAGCTTACAAGAGCATTTGTATCGAAGTTAGCAAAATCCAATCCAACTTTGCCAATCATAGGAGTTGCAGATCTAGATCCTTATGGTATCAATATCCTAAAGATGTATCAAACTGGTAAGCACTGTTGTCCCAGTTTTCAAATTTCCCATGCATCGATCATGGATTTCATTAACACGTCCTCTATATTGGAACTACCACTGCGAGATTACCATATCAGTCAGAAACTATTAGGATCTCTGAAAGATGAAGATTTCATTTATAGTGAAACTAATAGAACAGTCAAATGTGAGTTACAAAGGATGATGTTTTTAGGTAAGAAAGCGGAACTAGATGGAATCAAAACTGAGTCTACAGATGATTACGCTGATAATGTTGATCTTGTGAAGTATATCAACACTATAGTAACGAAAATGTTGTAAGAAATGGCAATCAACTAATATAGCTATCAATATACTATAAGACTACTGAGGGTTCAATTCTATGTATTACCAACGCTGGATCTTTGAATATCAGGTAAATGTATTTGTTACAAGCCCCTTCTCTACGTTTATGATCACAGCGGATTTACTTAAAAAACAAGAACCATTAAAGTATTCATTGTTAAAGTGGAAGGCAAAACAATGACAGTTGCTAAGAGCCAAATGGAGCAGACCCCATACTCATCCTTAAAAAGGTCTGACTACCAAGTGACCGTACTTTCGAGTTTCTAGTTACTAGATGATTTAATGTAAATTGAGTGTTTATAAATGTGTTTTCCTTTTTGAGGAAACGCCGAGAAAAACACAAAAACTTTTAGAAAATTACTACCTCTCAGAGTCGAATGCGGGTCCCAAAATTTTCGCGAAAATTGCCCTTTTCGGCCAGATAGTGGTTATCAGGCTAGGTATTCCCCAGAGTCCAGATCAGTCCAGATCGGATCGGGATCGCCAGGGTGACTTACTCTCTTGTTGTTACTTTAGTTACTTTGGTTAAGCTCTCGATGAGCTGAGATGCCACCGTTAGAAGAACTTCTTCTACAGAAGCTTACACCAAAAGAGATTAGCTGAGTGGCAGAACAACCAAGGTGGACAGGGCTAAAGTAACGAGTTTGTACTCGTTTTGCACCAGACAAAAACGAATGTTCAGCTATCTACGACCTGGCTACAACGATTATGATTCTGGCTTCTGGAGACACCTGATTCCTATTGTAGCAGCCATTGAGCTTGCTGATCCTGTGTAGTAACCTTAATCGTGAGCTATACGCTTTTGTGTACAGAGTTGTGCACCGTAGTCATTGTTCTTTTCTTTATATTTGTGTCACAGCATGAAGATCATCAACAAAACTGATAATTGACCATGTCACAGCTGCACACAAAACCCTATCAGTGCATATCAGCGAATGACGAATGAGGGGTGGTGACGTGATTGTAGATCATCGACGAATACTCCTATACGCTTTTGTGGTATCAATTTTGATTCAAAGAATATAAATTCAGAGCTTTTCCCAACTTTCTTCTTTCTTCTTTTACTTCTCTTTTATTTCGTTGTGGAAGGATAAGGACTGGGAGGATAGGAACTTGGAACTTATATAGCTACATAGTTACATAGTATTACACATATTGTAGTATAGCCGTAGTATTTATATAGATAGCGCAAATAATTGTAGGAGCCCTCTATACTGAGGGCTCAACCATGAAACTTTGCAGAGGGAATCTATGTCAAAATTTTGCCAGGTATCCAGAATACTTTATATCAGAAATACACCAAAAGTGCATAATACGATCTCTCCACTGTGTGGTTCTGACATAGTCGCATGTATATTGAAGTAGTTACTTCACTCAAGCCCTCGATCTGATGAAATTTAGTAGGGATTTTGCTGTTCGGAGGGCTAGAGCTTGTGGTAGCTTGTGGTAGCTTGTGGTAGCTTGTGGTAGCTTGTGGTAGCTTGTGGTAGCTTGTCTTCCTTGTCTCCCTCGCTTCGATCGTAGCTTGTTGGACTGAAATCCACTGGACCTTTCTTTGAGGTCTGTCTCTTGAGTGAACCATGAAGCTAAAACGTTTTCTCTTGACATCTGTAACTGGAACAACAACAGTTTTTTTGTTTGAGTCAACTTGGTCAAACTTGGTATAGTTGGTAAGCTCAAGGTTTCATATGGGCTGACGGCAGATGAATCTCTAGTAAGGTTAGCAACTGATGGAGCTCTACTAGCCTTGGTAACAGAACCATCATCAACCATGGAATGGCTTCTCTTTTGGCTTCCCTTTTAGCTTCTCTTTAGCTTCGCTTTTTAAAAGAGATCATAGCGTTGGTGGTTCAACTAGAGGTAAAGACATGACTGAAGTTCCACACAGATCAACTTACCTTCTGGATGTGAGCTAGTACTACTACTACTACTACTACTACACCCATTGCTTTTGTGTACCGCCATTGTATAAACTAGTAGTTTAGTATATATCACGAAAATTGCCCTTTTCGGCCAGATAGTGGTTATCAGGCTAGGTATTCCCCAGAGTCCAGATCAGTCCAGATCGGATCGGGATCACACAGCTCTTCAACTTTAAACCACAATTTTTTAGCTCACAAGCAGATTTTATCGGTCATCAACGATTCCAATCTCAAGCACAAAGTGCATTCCTTATTCAAGGTTACGAATAATCATAATAGGATGATTATCCTCTAAGATGCTTAAAAGCAGAAGGTCATGACGTTATTTTCCACACTAAGCTAAGTACCTCATCTTTTAGTCCTGTATTAGTTTTCCCTTCTTACACCGAAATAACATATATACTCTGTAGAGTAAAAATAGTATTGCGCAATCTATGTTACATCATATCTGATAGATGAACTGCATAGGAAACCCTAAAGGAAACTAACATACACGCCTATTACAAAACATTGGATGTTCTATAATACAGTTCAGTTAGCCCATAAGCTAATTTCTGATCTTTGGTGCTGATAATTTCATCATACAATCTCAGTTATCGTTCACTGGCCTTATTTCAGCAAGGACTATATTTCGGATAGCCTATAGAGCAGATTGAAATCGCATGAAAGATGCTTACATTTACCAACATCACTTTTCATCTTCTTTCTCTGATTATCTATCTTGCTCATGAATCTCATTCGACTTGACCGTTTAGTCTGAGTCTTAACAGCTCCAAGCATCCACTTCATATATTTGACACGGTTATTGTAACCGTTCACGCATGCTCTGAGAGATACAATCGGATTCTTCGTAGTGGTTATTGATCTTAAGTACTTTTAGGACCTTTTGTCGCAGTGCTTAAATATCTAGCTAGACCTTAGTATATTACTATTATGTGGTATTCTTTATCAGCAGAAAACACTGGTACTCATGGAATTGGATGGAGTGGTATACGTTTACGAGTGATCTTTCCAGTTAACTCATCATAAGAAACATCATTATGATCTATTTAGCTCATAAAATGGGTAAATATATTGAGTGACATGTTTTCTATATAGGCCAAGTATTACATAATACGTTGTCACTTATTCCAGAACTACAAGAAGATCAGTGATGGCATCTTTTAAGCCCTCAGAAACATAGTCAAAGAAGCACAAATCTATGTGTTCTGTGTTTGAACTTTAGAGCCACTGAGAAACCATTGTGCATAAACCAACGAAGGACTGGAATCAAACAATTGAATCTTAGGTCCTTCATTTATTAAGATTCTCATATCTTGTTCAAACATGTCAGACTTTTTTCTATACACCATGTCAGCACTGAAGTAGTAAACGTATTAATGTAAATTTGGCTTCTAGAAGTGTTGCTATAAATTAAAAATCTGTTGCAGACAAAGGTGAAAGTAACTATTAGATTTATTCAACCTCGTCCGCTTTAGCTGTTCGTTTTTATGAGTGAATTGAAGCATATCGAATACTACGTAAGACTCAATGTCTAGCAAGTGGATAGTATAGTTCACGTCATTATCATTGTTTCTACAAAAAACGTCTAACCGTCGTAACCATAATTTGCAATCAGCTGTGGAGCTTTCAAGTCATGAGAGTCGCTGATTACATTATCAGCAATACCATACCTTTTATATGAAGCATGATGTCTTTGGATTGGGGCCGTATATATAGAAGATGCACTTCTCGAGCTCACTATATATAATTAAAGATTTTATTTTCAACACTTGACACAAAATTAGTTATATAGGAATTTCTGGTCACGTGACTATAGCGAATGATTATAAATGAGGTAATTAGAGTATCACTACACCTTTTAATCTGAGTTTTGAACAGCAATATGATGATAATCTTCGAAGGGCTTTCTATTGATATACATAACTTCTCTAGTTTAGTTGTTTTTTAGTCGACAACGACGACGTCGACGTCGACGTCGACGTCCCACATTTTATTATAAAAAGACGAGGTTCTTTTTCATTTTAAGATTTTAGAATGACATAAACTCAATTTTCATAAAAAAAAAATTAAATTAATTACTATAGATTCTTACGAAAAAACTGGCTACGCAAAACGTTTGAATAGATTTAACTATATTACAGTAGTTCATATCAGAATTTACAATATATTACTCTTCTTGTAACACTTTATATATTTGGCTGATTTTCAAGACGATTACCGATAGCCTTGAAAATCTTCCTATTTTGGCAATTTTCGCGGATTTCAATGTACAATTGTGCAAAACCTGGTTGCTTCTTAAGACAAAATCATTAGTACTAGTTATATGATAAGTTATACAGGTCTAGAATAAATAAAGTATAATGAATGTGATTGGATAGATAGAGTGTTAGAAACTATGTTCAGTGGAGTCTTTACCTACTGATCTGGTTTGTGAACTTCTACTTTGAACAGCACTCACAAGAGAATCGTAATAATTAGCACCGCTCCATTTCTGATGAGTTAAAACAGCACAATCCAATTCATTTTCTTTCCGTTGAACAAGATTAACGTGTGCTTTCATACTATCATCCACAAATTCTTTAGCAAATTCATAATTAGATACCGCATTCGTGTGTAGTCATGCTATTGAAACCAATTGTAATACAAACACACTCTTTGCGAAGTCTCATATGAAATCCTTCTGATCGCTTTCACTAAACCGATGTGCACTCCAATTAAAAGATGGACTTAGATTATAGACTAATTTCTTATCTGGATAAGCTTTATGAATCCTTTTAGCAAATTCTTGTGCATACTTTAAACTTGGAGTCTTTGTTTCTAACCATCACAAATCTGCATATGGTGCATACTCAATAACACGGTTAACAGGAACATAAATACCAGGTTTGATTAAATAATAACCTTCTTTCGTTTTTGGTGCTTCCCAATCAAATATCAATGTTTACCCATTTGTTGATTCTTTGAATGAAGTCTTTGTATCAAAACTAGAAAAATCTCTATATCTTGTTTTGAATTGTTCAACTAAATCACTCTTTCCTAATTCATTTAATTTAATCTCAGCAGCATCGCTTACAGTCAGTAGAGTATGTTCATCTAACCATTTTTGTTCTCTGAGATTAAGTCCGTTTGAGTCTGCACCATTAGATTCAGCTTCATATAAAGCTTCACTTAGTGGTTTAACCACTTCATTAACGCGGCTTAATATGAATTGATACTCTCTTGGATCAACAGTTGAACTTAAACAATTTCCAGATTCTGAAAGATTCTGAATCTCATGTTCTTGTAATCTAGTGGCAATCAATCTTGAAATTTGTTGAATTGTAGGGACAAGAACTATCCCACTCAAATGATCGCGCTTTATACCACCATGTAATCGATCTTCAAAATGAATGACCGCTGCACCTTTTTCAGTAATAACTTAGCCAATTTCATAACAGCTCCAGGTCCACCATGTCCTGTATCAGCATCTGCAATTATAAGTTTAAGATAGTCAACTCTTTGGGTGTTCAATCTTTCACTTTCAGGTAAGCATAACCATTCAAGATAAGCCTTTTTATCATGTAATAATTGAGCTTTGAAGAATCTTTCAACTTGATTAGGAACAGTATCATAGGGATAATCACCAAAATCTGGAGAAACCTCATTAGTTGTGGTTAATACACTTGAACATGCCCACCCAGAAACATTAGCGACTTCTTGATATTTTGAGCTCTGGGATATTTGTACAGGATCTATACTTCCAATAGTCTGAATTGGGTTTCTTTCTTTGAATCATTCATTTAATAATTAGTAAAATAATCTACTGGCTTGAATTGATGAAGGATATCACATTGGAAGTGATCCACGGTATGAAGCACAAAATTCCGCGATATGTGTTCGTTGATTCCTTTAAAACAAGGAGAGTTTCACCATATTGAGATGTCTTCAATTCGTGACTGATGGTGATCAGTTGCCTCATTCACAGAAGGATATGGGAACCGTGACAGGGTTGACAGTCTTTTATTAAGTGTTTTGTGTGTGCCTGTGTGATATACCGACAATAACAATAGTGAGTTGCCTATGTATTTATATAGAGCTATGTAGTGACACGATGATACATTTTTCGGTTTAAAGCATTCTTCACTGTGATCTCCTATTTACTCACATTTTGTGTGAGTATGACTTTTGCCTGTAACACATAAATACTGATAAATTTTACTACCTCTCAGACTCGAACGGGACCCGCGAAATTTCTCGAAAATTACCTTTTTTGGCGAGCTAGCGAAAATTACCTTTTTTGGCCTTATAGTGGGTATCTCCACATTGTGAGAATTCGCGAATTCGCGAAGACTCTAGTTTCCAATTTCTATCAAATTGGCGTACTGCAACAGGGAAATGATGAGACTGCACAACGACTGAAAGAGAGGGGAAAGAGAGTGAATTGAGCGGCTCTT
>JAJMLN010000040.1:0-71118 GCA_030569675.1 Wickerhamomyces ulmi
GCTCTCAAATTCCGATGAAAATTCCGACACCGTAGTCTAGTCGGGGGTCTGCTGAGAATTTTTGGGTCTGATTTTCGAGAAAGTGGTCTGGTTCAAACTTGTAAAAAATCTACAAGTTTCATGGTTTTCGCGCTTTTATTTTCCTTGAATGAAGCCCTGGTATTTTCGCGGAAATTCATGAAAATCTCCGTTTCGAGTGGAATTTTTACTGAACTAAAATAAATTGATAATATTCGGTAATCTGATAGAAGTTTAGTACGAGTACAACATTATTTGTATCATACGTGTCTCATATATTTACTACCAGTAAAAACCAATTGATATCCACATTAATAATGTCATAACCAAGGATTTTGTTATAACTGAGATATGTCCGGTCAACATAATTTAACGAAATAATTTACACAGCTAGTAGTGAGAGTGAGTACTAAATAATGCATCCACATATTGATGTACAAAGGACCCTTGAAAGTAGACTAATTAATCAATGATCTTGTGAAATAGCTCATACAATGCCACATTAACATGCATGCGTTGTATAATTAATACCTCTAAAGTCTAAACATTCGAGTGAATAGTTGAGATTTATGCGTACCGTATTCAACGTCCTCGGAGTTTTCAGTAAGGAAAAGTTTAATTTACCCGATTGGCTTTAGCTTTTACAGTGAAGAATGATCACAGACTTATCGAACTTTGGTCGGACAGGTCGGACTGGTGGGCCCAGGGAACCACTATCAAACTCAGGATCAGTGCAGACTACAGAGATCAATGCACATCTTGCAATAACTTAGATAGACTAACGAAGAAACAAGTCGTAACCACCATCTTAGCTATCGACAGGAAAGACATCTTAAGCGGCTCGCCGGTGAAGTGCGCGCAAGCCTCCTCGTCATACGAGTATAGATTAGTAAGTATTACCAATATCCTTTCGACAATGTAGTGTTATTTTAATTCTAAAGCCACAAAAGCTGTAAGACAATCTGGCGTTGGATGTATCTTTCGTCGACTGTTGATTGATTCTCATGCAACGTTTATTATTCTTCAGCAAAAGCACTATTAGTGCATAGTATAGTCAGGGAAGTAGAAAGAGAAGTAGAACAAACAATCACATGTTGTACCTTAACTAGTAATGTGCGCCATCTACATCAAACAATGCATGGTTCCACCCCCAAACAAGTGATTTATACGATTGAGTGCAGTTCGATCACGAATTCCTTTTGTTGTATTGCGCTCAAACCCATGAGCCTACATGCAACATGAGAACTATGCATGGTATACTAAGTATGAGCTATTTCTCTCTCTCTCTCAATAGATGGTAGCCTAAATATCGTCCTATTTTATTTGTCAAGCCAAGATCAAAGCGTCCAAAAGCAGTAGACCAGCGCCTAACCTGCCAAAGCCTGTCCGAGGTGGTCCGTCTGACAGCCCCAAGGACATGCGATAATGTGCGTCGTGGCGCCCAGTGACAGATTCTTGGGTCGCCGAAGCCGTTAGTGTGGTGTTTAAAGTATGTACTTACTACTTAGTGAAGGGCTCGGATTACATAAAGTTCCTCGAAGGAGAAAGCCATCGATTTGATCACTGATCTACGAAAGGGTTTTTGAACTAGTTTCAGCTTGTTAAGCGGTACCTACAAACAAATAACTTAAATATATAAAGCAAGAGACAAAGAAAGATATCAAGGTCTGCTGGATGATACCTGTGATAACCGGGGTCTATATGCATCAGTCTCCAATGTTTGACTCGCATAATTTATCGTGTCTACTGTCCAATGTCCAATGTCCAATGTCCATTACATTTACTTGAGAAGCCACTACACCACATCTGCAGATAAGCAGCCATCGTTTTGTCTTTAACCATCAGCGATAACCTCATCCGCCTCATGTTTGTTAAGCGGTTCGTATTCCTGACTATGACCATTGCTTTGAGGAATAAACTGGGGCGACGGTTAACACTGTGGGATCTGGGACCAATTGCTGAAGTCATACTAGGAGCAGGAGCAGGAGCAGGGGCCCTATCGAGGTTCCACACATTGTTTGGTTTGATGATTGATTGACGGTTCAGAATAATGCGCTTTGGAAACCATAAAAGGCTCTTTGATTCCTCCCAAAAAATGATCCAGACATCTGAAGAGATCTAAAGACTCAAGCATTATCAAACATTAGACGTGATGGGTGCACAATCAGAAACCAAACCCATTCATTCGAATGATGTTGATGTTAACAGTGTTCATAATTTATCATCTCTAAACTCAAGTGAACAAGATCCACCACCAGTGATCTCCACTTCAATTCCATTCAAGAAATCTTTAGAACTATTCTTCAGTAAAGAAGCTCCACCAAAAGAACCAAAACAAAAGTTCTTCTTATGGTATCCCCCAAACCAATCCAAGGCTGAAAAATTATTGGTCTTTAAATTAGATGCCACTATTATGACTTATGTCTGTTTATCATATTTTGTTCGTTACTTGGATGCTACCAATATCGCTTCTGCTTATGTTACTGGTATGAAAGAAGATATCAACATCTCTGGTGAACAGTATGTTTGGTTAACACAATTGTTCTCTTCTGCTTATTGTTTTGCTGGGTTTATTTCCACTTTGATCTTAACTAAAGTCAGATTTTCAAGATTATTGCCAATTTTAGAAGTTACTTGGGGTTTACTATGTTTGTTCATCTATAAAGCTCAAAACTTTAAGACTGTTGCTGTTTTAAGATTCTTCCAAGGTTTATGTGAAGGTACAGCTTGGCCTGCCATTCATTATATTCTTGGTTCTTGGTATACTAAACAAGAAATTGGTAAGAGAACTTCTATCTTCACCGCAGCTGGTATTGCAGGTGTGTTAGTTTCAGGTCCAATTCAAGCAGGTTTACAAAGATCAATGCATGGTACACATGGGTTAGAAGGTTGGAGATGGATGTTCATCATTGATGCTATTATCACTTTCCCAATTGCTTTCTTAGGATTAATGGTTCCTGATTCTCCAGAATTAACTAAAGCTAGATTTTATTTATCAGGTGAAGAATTGGAACTTGCTAGAAATAGAGTTCGTATTGATGGTAAAGAAAGAGTTAATAGATTAGACTGGACTACTATCAAGAGAGTCTTCACATCTTATCAATGGTATTTGTTTGTTGTTGCTTGGGTTTTATGGGGGTTCGGTGGTACTTTACAAGGTTATTTCGGTATTGTTTTAAGAGCTTTAGGTTATGACGTTTATGATAGAAATAATATTCCAGCTGCTACATCTGGTGTTGGTATATTTGCTTGTATTATTTCAGGGTTCCTGGTTGATATTCTGGGAAGAAGACTTGAAGTTGCATTGGTATTACAAGCACTTTGGATCATTGGTGCTGTTATTATCAAGGTTTATGATGTCCCAAGAGGTGCATTGATTTTCGGATACTCTATTCTTGGTGTTTTCTACGCATCAAGTCCTATTATTGTTGGTTGGTGTAATGAATTATGTAAAGAAGATAATCAATTGAGAGCTGCAACTTTGGGATCTTTGAATTTGTTTTCAGGGTTATTGGGTATTCCTTTCGCTACTGGTTTATTCAACACTGATTGGGCACCAGAGTATACCAAGGCAACAACAGCCACACTGGTTTTAACGATCTTATTGTTCTTCTACTTCTTTGTGATTGTGGCATTTGATAGATACCAACAAAGAAAGAGAGCTTACATTAGAGAAACTGAAGGGGTTGCCCATGGTTCCATTGATGCAGCTTTTGACAAAGAAGATAGCTTTAAGGAAGTTAAAGCCGTTTAGAGTAGTTAATTGATTAGTTTTAATATATTTTTGTGTTGATAAAAGATTGATCGGCTTGTAAAGCTGTGAGGCTCCTCATATTGAAGAACTCTTATCTACTTCTTGATAATATCCACAGGGCGCTTTCCAGAGTAAGCTAAAACTCCGAAATAACCTTTCTCAGATCTATCAATAAAAAGGAAAAGAGATAGATTAAAAAGAACCATTGTACTAAATTAGACCCCTCTCATTTTTCAGCTTATCAGTCTACAGCTAAAACCACTTTGATAAAGGAATCATTACATGAGTTTAAAGACCTTTTCACCAAAGTAAATTATTCTGATATAGATAATTTGGTACAGAAAACCTCCATTATCGCAGATAAAATAAAGTACTGTACCTGGTCCAACCAATAGTAGCTGTATTATAGTATAGTATCGTATTTACACTATTCCCTCTATACCATAAGTATCCCCTTTTATCAATTTTCGTTATAGTTGGACATTACTTCAAAGGAAACCAAAGACTGTTCCACCCGGTAAACCTCATGATGAAGCAAGTCGATGGGATAAGTGAAGGACCCTTTCTCGAAAACAGGGGACTCAATTGACAATTTTAAAATGCAATAAAAAGCATAAAATTATGCATAATCCGATTTTTTATGCACACTTGGACTACAAAATATGCATAATTGAATTATCTATATCCAAATATTCGATTCTGACACTACGATTGATCATCAAAAAACCGCTGTTATGAACGTGATGTTTATATATTTATATGACACATACACTCATTAATGATCAGCACTCAATCCAAGTTCATCACCTTCTTCGTAATCATTCTCCTCATCTTCTTCTTCCAGTTCAACAGAGTCGAATATACTTTCTTTTGGATATTTCTTCATGGTTTCACCATTATTCTCATCAAACAATGGTCCAATTTTATTGATCCATCTAACTCTTTTTTCTAATAATGACCTTATAGCTGAATTTGCAGCCATTTGTTGAGCAGTTTGGGAGTTTAATTGTGCTTGAACTGATGGAGTCACGGTGGATCCCACTTTCTTCTTTTTGTTTTTTGGAACACGAATCTTCTTCAAGTAAGCTTGATCCACTTGTTTATCCAAATCATCCAAGATCGATAAATATTCTTGCCATGCTAGTCTGTTCTCCACAATTGGTTGTAACACCTTCTTTGATCTGTTGTTTCTTTTGGAGACAGCTTTCAATTCGTTTTGTAATCTTCTTAGTTCAGTTGAAACTTCATCATCTTGAAGATTTAGCCAGTCTGGCTCTTGATCATCATCGTTGTTATCTTCATTCATGTTGACAAATATACCAATATACTTCAGTTCTCTCTTCAATCTATCTTCAAGATCAGTGTAATCAGTATGTATACTTGATATCTTGACTCCCTGTTGTTCTGGGAGGGCTGTTGTACTTTGCTTAGGATCTCCATTTTCATCAACTTCACTTGGTGTTTCTGCACTATCTTCTTTTATTATTGCAGATAAAAGTCTTGAAACTAATGGACCACAAGAGATATCCTCAGTTTCCAATGCATCATCATTTAGTTCAGTTGAAGAACTTTTTGGTATGATTGATTCTTTAGTGATAGAGTTTGGTGGTGGAGAGTAATTTCCAGAATGTTCTTCATCATTCCAAACACTTGAATAAAGAGGTCCTAATTTTGGAATCAGATAAGGTGTGAGATTTGGGTCGTAATTTGGATCATTAGCTAGACTATCTGGAAGTATATATTTGGCTTTCAAAAACTTCAAGTCATCTTCAGTGAAATTTCTGTAAAAATTCTCAATAAAACTCTGGAAAGTAGCAAACTGAACTTGGTTTGAAGGTTTACTTTTTGAAAAATCAATATCAGGTATTTCACCGGGTAGTTTATCTTTTAGATCAGATTTTGGATAAGATGCAACAGCATATTTTTTCTTCAAATACTCTTCTCCGTATTCTTGTAACCCACCATCTTCCTCTTTAAACAAACCAAGAGCATGAGCTGCAGCTGGTAATGTCTGTGAAGTCACAAACTCAGATTTAGGATTCTTCACACTTGGATCATTCTCTATTTGTGCAGTACTCAATTTTCTCTTTTTATTCGGACTAGCAAAAGCATCCAGATCACCTACCGCATCCTTGAAATCATCTTTAGACTCATCAGCATCAGCAGAATCAGCTAACTTAGCAGTATTATCATCATGTGTTTTATCAGAAGGCGAGACAGCGTTTGAGCCACCACCATTCTTATCTATTTTATCAATGTTTTCCTTAGAATCAGAATCAACATCAGCTCCTGATGCACTATTTTTAACAACAGGGTCATCCAAATCTTGAGAATTACGATCTGATGATTCTTTATCTTGTGTTTCTTCCTCAGAAGGGTCTTGTTCCGCTTCATCTTCAGCACCACTTTCGTCTAGTGCTCTTTCAATTTCGAGAATATTAGCAGTATCTTGCTCGAGAACAATTTCTAGTTGATCATTTAGTTTGATCAATGTCTTTCTCAATTGTTCTAATGACTGGACTGAAGGAATTGTATGTATTGAATCCCCATTGAATACTCCTAACTGCTTATCGAATGTAATATTTAGCGTGCTCAGTATTTCTTCTAGAGTCAATGATGGTGATGACGACTTTGTTGTTGACTTTTTCCCCGGGTTCTTACCAGAACTCGGTTCCTTAGATGTTCTCCGCCTTCCCTGACCACGTGGAGCCATGTTTTTGGTTTTCTTTGAAAGGATTTGTTGATATTTCAATCACTTTTTATTATGAAGTTTATGTTTTGGGAGTAAAGTTTATGTCAAAAGTTTCGTCGAGAGAAACAATTCGCGAAAATTACCAAGTTTGTTTATAATGGCTGATGTGATATTTCTACAATAAAATCATGCTCAAATGTTTTGTTTAATGTTTAGTTGTAAGTTTACTGAATGAAGTGAGACGTCTGATTATTATATACAAGATTTATTGCAGCAGAGATCGATTATTTCAATTTTAATTCATCTTCGCTTCTTTTCTTATCCAGCTCATTCACGTAGTCTAGAATAGATTTTTGTTTAACTGGAGCATCTTCAGGTCTTTTCCATTCTTCTGGGAACTTCAATTTGTATCTATCTTTCTTTTTGTGTTGACTCTTTGATAGTCTGGCTTGTGTATGACGTGTATCTAGTGGAATATCACTGAAGTCATCGGATAAGTCCTTGGATTCTTGAATTAATTTGTTAAGAACATCGGATAAATATCTAGTGTTTTGTAAAGGTTCAGTGAATCTATCAGTGGCAATCTTGAAGATATTGGTAGTATGATCAAATCTGCTTCCACTTAGAACCTTGAATTTATGTAGTTCTTTTTCTCCAAGTTTCAAATCTTTAACATTAACAGTCAAGACAACTTTTCTGTTGGCTTCATAATCTTCTTCTCCAACATAACTAGTGTACTTGAAAACAACTGGTTTGTCCACAGGAGGAACGTACTCTTGACGGTATTTAGCTAGATGTGGCATTTCGTAAGCTGCGATTCTGTTGTATTCTCTTTGTTCTCTGTGTTCTCTAATGATTTCTTGAGCAGCTTCTGGATATTCATCATATTGGAATGGTTTTGGTGTGTGATCATCCTCAAATTTGATGTTCATAATTTCATGAGCACCTTCTTCACCCTTGTAGTAAAGAAGTTCAATATCTCTTGGAGAAACACCTGTGTGTTTAGAAGTCGAAAGAAGAGCTTTCAATTCATCTTGGTCATGTTTGAATTGACCACCTAGAAGATATCTTCTGGTTTTTGACAGTCTTAAGATCTCTTCAGCTGGTAAGTTTAGCCATTCTTTTGGCTTAAGAGCAAGCTCTTGAGAAACCCTTCTTGAAACGGAGAAGGCTCTTGTAATAAGTCTAGACATTCCTGTGTCTTTATAAGTTAATCCTCAGTGTTTGATCGATTTTTCACTGTCTTTTCGACTTTTCATGAACATTTTTTTTGAAGTATCAGCGAATACTACTCGAAATGGTAATTTCCCAATCAGGAATAATCTACTATGTTTTTTTTTTTTTTTTTTTTAAATCGCGAGTTCTTTATTGAACAAAAAATGTAAACAAACATATAAACAAAGAGAAAGGTATTAAACAAAATACCATTTTATAGCACATAAAACCAAACCAAAGTGACGAAAACACTGTAACATAAGACAAGGACGAATTGAAGTTCGAGGGTATCCGACACAGATAGGTAAAAAGTAACCCCTCACTGTGTCAAATAGTAAATAAAAACACACATAAAATAGTAAACAACACGCGTCTGTGAAATAATAACCACTTTAATTTCTTTAAACGAAAGAAGTTTCAGCACCATCAACAGTAGATTTTCTCTTCTTGGATTTCTTCTTTTTGTCTTTCTTTTCAGAATCTTCACCAGATCTCTTCTTCTTGTCTTTGATCAAGTAAGCTGGGATTGGGACTGGAGCTGGGTTTGGACCAATAACAGTGACATCTTCACCGTTCTTCTTAGCAAGTAAGTATTTTTCCTTGACAATGTGGTACTTGTCTAATTCTCCTTGGTAAGCTTCTTTCCAGTTGTCTTTTTCAGCTTCACTTAGTTCATTCCATTTTTTGGAAATTTCTTGGGTGATTTCAGTTGAAGAGAGAGGTGGTAAACCTTTTTCTTCACGGTCTTCTTTCAATTGTTGACGCAAGTAAGCAGAGTAAGCAAAGAAGACAGTCAATGGTTTCTTTGGAGCATTTGGATCCTTTTCAATTTTTCTTTTTTGTGGTTTGACTTCACCATTAGCAGCGATAATTGGGATTTGTTGTGGTAATGGTTGTTGATGTGGAATTGCAGAGTAAACATCACCAACGACGTTTTGAGCAGATTGACCAACGTTAGCAGCAGCACCAGTTAAAATTCTTAATGATTCAGCTAATTTACCGTAAACAAGTGAAGCATCTTCATCACCTAGAGCAGCAGCGTTGTAAAAATCAACAACAGAAGAGGAAGCTTCTGTAGCAGCTTTGGACAATTCGTATAGAGAGGAGACAAGCTGTTGAGTTGGGATGTTAGTACAATTTCATTGTTCGAACTATTTTGATGTTTGTTTACATACTGAGTCTTTAGCGACTTTTAGTTGTTGTGACATTGTTTTGTTGATGGGAGGTTAGCCTAAGGGGGTTTAGGGAGGTGGTTGTGGAAGGGGGGTGGACGAGAAAAAATTAGTGGGAAAGTGCTTGTTTAAAAAGATATTTTCCTGCGGCACTTGCCCATTGCCCAATTAGGCCGAAAATGAGCAAGACTTGGGTGGTGGCCCCGGAGAAAGCGTCCAGTTCTCTCGCTGAAATTTGTTTCCGGTGGGTGGGAAAAAGGAACGAAAATCAAAACAACACGTTTGTAGTGCCAACGGCCAACGAACGGGCTACGGGTCCATGGGCAAGACGATCTCCTTGTAGCCTAAGTTAACGCCTGAACGCTTGTCACCAACGACACGCTACGAAAAACACATATTATCACTGTAATCAAATCTACTACTTATGCTACTATTGTAACCTAGACTGTCAGTATGCAATTGCATAGTAAATTGAATGACAATTGCTGCTGAATTACGTTGTTTATATGTTTATGAACTGATAATTTGTAGTAATTTGGAGAACTTGATGAGCCTTCAAAGGGCCACTAGTTATTTGGTGTCGTGAACTGTTTGTTTTGGTTAGGAAAGTGCCTGTCAAAGCTGCCAAAAGCCTCTACGTGAAAAACTGGGTGTCTGCAACAGGGTGGTTGCATGAGGTGGGCTGTGGTGAGACTGAGGAGGTGAGGAGCTGAGGGATAAGCGTTGTGGAGACTCCGACCAGGCGCCTACTACAGCTTAGTTGAGAGAAGGTCACTACTCACAGTCACTACTACTAGGGTGAGTCAACGTTGGGGTTGGGGGCTTACAGCCGATCCCTGAAGAGTAAACAGTAAACACAACACAGAAGGATTCTAGGCTCCGCAGAAGGAATTCTGCTTCTGCCCAATCAATTTAATTTTCCGTGCCTCTAATTCCTGACTCCTTACAGACTCACTAACAAACTAGGCGGAGTCACTTAAATGTGGTACCACTTTTGGAACCTGGCCTTGGGCCTCTGGTGATTCCGGAAAGGTGTTTACTAGTTTAGCCATCAGCTTAGGGACCATTTCATTTGTGTAGTCAGTAAGTGTCAATTAGCCCTAATCAGTAGTAACCTACTAGTCAGCCAGTACGCAACGCACTACGCACTACGCACTACGCACTACCCACTGTCTTGGATTACTTACCTAGCCGCGAGCACTAAGAAACCTCTCTAGACCGTACGCAGTCCCAGGCATGATCCTCTCCCTTGGTCAGAATTGACAGATTAGTTGGACAAAAACTGCGCGTCTTTGGCAGGTTTCTGCTGAAAGCTAGGCGAGGCAGGCAACCTATAACCACTTTGTAAACCATTTAGTTAAAATCTGTCGCACACTACACAATCAGCAGCATCCACTAATCACCCCTGGTAATATCATCTACTATCATCCTGATTTTGATAGCGAAGGTAGTGAAGTGTGAACCCCTAGCAGCGCTGGTTCATGGAATCCTTGGTTGTTGAGACTCTATGTAGAGTAAACTACTCTAGTAGACTGTGAGAAGATTACATCAATTTGTATATAAATTTATAGAAGTGTATTTCTTCTGTGTTGGTTTAATTAAAGAGAACACTTATTGGGATCTATCGTAGCAGAGGGTGGAAGGTTTTGGGGGTCTTCAGCGTAAAAATCTTATGTGAACCCTTTCAGTAGTCAGTAGCTGTAAGTACTGTCACAGGCTAGATGTGCATTGGGCGTTTGTCGCTACCTCCTAAATGTGCAGGAGACTACTTAGATGGACTATTTGCTTGCGGGTTAGGGATTTCGAGAAACTCATTTGAGGGCCGCAGCACTGCCGCCGGTAAGACAAAGAAGTAACACAGTTCCAGAACTATAGCTAGGGTGATCACCGTGCCTGGTAACTACTAGCTTAGCACCCCCGATAGACTAGTACTTGCAGGCCATTTGGGCCAAACTAGCAGGTGTGCTAGTGAGAGCCTGCAGGAAATACCGAATCTATTAGGCTTCTTTATTTTCTAGCTATCTCCACCTAACAAGGAACTCTTCAAAGAATGTGGCTAGAAGAACCATCTATCTATGAAGAAAAATCATATTATCGATAGAGTATAATAAGAAGTACTGCCTTTTGCTTACTGTAACCTCTTTATCATTCTACTTACCGATATACACAGTCAGAAATCCTGATTGTTCACGTATTCTTTCTCAAGGTGTTGATGAATGTGTCAGATCGTAATTACTTTTAGCACTAAAAGTGCATACTGCATACTATGAATTAGGTCTGACAAAACTACATTTAAAGTGAAACAACAACTTAATGTCCATACTTTCATTAAATTAGAGTCTAAAATGCCAGTGAAGTGGGCTTACCCACTTATATCACTCACTTCAACGTTCAAGAATACAACACTCAGTTCATCTTGATATCCTAATCCCCATTTTGGTTGTGAGCTTGCCCGTCTTCTCTTCTTTGCAGGAGGTTGTCCATCATCACCAGGATGTTGGATATCGTAGTTTATGGCCAATTCTTCAAGATTTGACTCAATAGTTTCCACAACCTCAAGTTTAGTCAATTTAGAACTATCTGGTTTTATGGCTTTGAGGTCTAATGAGACACTTTTCGACATAAGACCATCCTCACCTAAGGGCAGTTGTAATGAAATTTGTAGCTTAATATGTAGCAAATTCTTTCTTTCTATCTCTTTTAAAGAGTCTAAACTCTTTTCATCTCTTGCATCATGCATTTTCAGATAATCCAAACAAAAATCAGTGAATTTCCATCTTATCAGATCATCTCTATTCAGAGTGATTTCATTCTCACTCTTGGTGAAATCCAGATTATATTCCTTATTCAGTCTTCCATACTTGTAATCTCTTCGCAGATTTCTATAAATGAAGTCAGTGTTTACCTCTAGATTAGGAAACAGTTTAGGAGGTTTTCGACTAAACTCAAAAGAACTCAGATCATAAATCTTCTTTCTGGATATGCTATTACTCTCTGAGGGCAGTCTATTTGTTTCTTTCTTAACTCTTTTTGAAGGAAAGCTATTCCGACTGCTTGATGTACTAGGTGTAGGTGTGCCAAATGGAGTTGTATTGGGCTTTACTGTGGTCATTCTGGTTGGTATATTTGTATTGTTTACAATTTCAACAGGAGGCATGAGTTTAGTTTGAAACAGATGTTGTTGTTGTTGGTGTTGATGTGGTTGAAATGTTGGAGGAGGGTATGAAACATATTGGACTGGTGGTTGATAGGGATATTGTGGTTGTTGGTAGTTTGTAAAGATCCTGATGTTTGATAATGAAGGCAGCTTTATCTTTTGTTTTTCTTGTTGAGGAGCTGGACTGATCTCATAGTTGTATAAAGAAGGAAGAGGTGGGCGGTAATTGTTGCCACTAGGGTAGTTGTACATGTTGTAGTAAGGCAGCATCTTGAGCGATGATGATTTGTCCTGACTCGAAGTCAAGTGAATAGTTTGGAGAAACAAGGATTCTTTGTAGGTTTTATGTCTTTTGAGAGTATTCGCTATTTCTGAAACAACTTGGAAACATCAAAAATTCTTTTAAAGATTTGGCTGCCGGATCGATACGCACGCAACCTGTAACACTGAGTCCAATCTTAACCTTGTTGGTGTTACTAAACTGTTCTTGTTGATGCAATTTAAGGTCACAGTATGACGGCTGCTGCATGCGTTATGCACACTACGATTGCCCTTTACCTCTTATTCTGCAAGCAGGTACAACGGGCACTCTACAGTTGATAAATTGGATTTAAGCAGGATTCATCATTTCCGAGATGTCCTAAGTAATGATTGGTACAGCACATTCAGCATTTAGTCCAAGCGAGAGTCTTGATTGTAATCTCTACAACATCCAGGTCATGTCATGTCCAGATCTCCAGATCAAGAAGAAACCTTCATCTCATCAGGCGGGACGGATACCGGGTTTATCTGAAAAGCCTCATATTTATATTTTCTGCTGTTTGCTTTATTTACAAGATATCTTCTTCTTCTTGTCGATGCAGCTGAAAATGCCAGATTGAACAAGATACCTTACATATACATCAGTACCACCATGAGCTAATTGTGTTTCCAACTGTATACCCCATACATAAAATAGGACACCGTAACAACATATCAGCGGTACGATGTGAAGGCAAACGATAAAGCATAACCTAATTACAACTCAAGATCGCAGAACGGTCACTTTTGAACGCCTGTAGTTGATAGGTGATAGGACATGATAGGGGTAGCAAAATCTACTAAATTGGGAATATATACTTGAACCATTTTCAATTCTCGATGTGTGTTTCATATTATTAATGTATAATTGGAATTCCACATCATTGTCTTGATAATATCTCATCGTACGCTATACATGAGCTTTTTACGACGTCGTAGACGTCGTCTGTGGAGTTGTTCAATTGCACTCCTCGTATAGAAACATACCCAGAAGATCTAACACGTATACAGGATGATGATGATATTAATTATGTGAAATTAGCCCATGGATGAAAAAAAGGTAAGTTAAATTCCAAGTTCAAGTTCCGTATCGAGATCTTGAACAATTCTTGAGCTGATCAATTGTGTCAAAGATCTAACCTGGATAATTCTAATGCACCTCAACAATAGTACGGCAAACTGACACATCCAGTTATATAATGGGTTGTTGTAGCTACAATATAATAGTACAGCGCTTTCAAGTGCAGTCTGCAAGAGTTGTTGGCGGTACACAAATTAAAGTACACTCTACATATGAAAAGCAGATACGGTGATTTCTTTTCCAAAGCATGATCTGAGAAGTTACCTCCGGCACCAACTTTGAGTTCATTATTAATATATTTGTGATTTGTAGATCCCGCGGGCATGACAAACTTGCATGAATATTAGCGGAATTGGAAGTTAATCATAATTGAGATAAACAAAAGTTGTAATTTGAAAGTCCATGATTCGAGTCCAATCCTCATGATTAACATTGCTTCAACTTAAACCATAATCCAATAACTTACGTTCTTGTGTATCATTTAAATCGCTCGTAACTTTCGAAAGTTGTTTCCTCCGCGTCTGTATCTAGTCTCTAGTGCTGCAAGTTATCCCTGATCAGAGCCAAGTAGCGAGAATTCAATGCAAACATATTTTCGGGTAATATAAAACAATTTATTTGGTACTGATGCTATGCTATGTGTAGGTACAGCGATCTTATCGGAGCAGAATATGTACACTACACGAGGTAACTTGTAACTTCCCATGATTAATCGACAGTAAGTTAATACTCCACATTGACTACGCAATACTCATTTATTTAAATTAATTGTGGTGTAGATTAACCATTGTCCTCTTGTTGATGTATCATGTAACGTTAAACATCAGATCCATTGATAGACCCAGCATCTCAGAGGGGTATTGATTATTCAACATCCCAATACAAACAGTTATGACACTGTGACATGTGAATAACTCTGATTTTGACTTACCGCCAGATCTATCGAGGCGGAAATAGAGACTGACGATCAAAATGCTATTCGTATTTAACTGATGATTACACCACGCAATGGGTCCTGTAAATTGATCTGGTTTTGGATCAATAATGAATATATTACAGTATTCTGAAACTAGATCGGGTGACACTGACTAGTACTACTGTAATAACATCATTTCTTGCTCAAATTGTATGAATGTTAATAAGCTGTCCTTACAGTGAGTGATATTCTAATTGGCTGGTCATAGTGGCTATACAGTATTTTATCACACTACTTTTATCGGTCATCCATTAGTAATGTGTGCATCATAGTCGAGTACGACAACATCTGGGCATCTTCTATGTCTATGCGTCGTAATAGAGCGTGTGTGTTTCTTGAAATAAGAGGATCATCAATTTGGTGATATACACTGAATCACTTGTAAGACCTTGACTAGACCTAAGGAAATAATATTGATGAAATGTCCCTTGAGACTTAGGACAGTTCAGACTCCAACACCTCAAAGTGTAATTGATCTATCGACGGACTCGAATCGGGAGGGTCAATTGAGCGAAGTGCCGAAGACCCTGTGTACCCGGGGCCCTGTAGCCTGTAAGCCTGTAAAGACTTTTGACAGGTCACAATGGGTCCAAAGTCCAAAGTCCTAAAGTCCATATTGTTAAAGAGGACTGACTGTTCAAGGACTTTAAAAGCTTTAACTTCTGATGGTCTAGAAGCTCAGAGTCCAGACTCCAGAGTGACCAATTGACCAACTTGACCAACTGATCAAGGGATTATCCGCCCAGTCAAATGAGTTGTAAGTAGTCCGCATTCACCATCTGTTTGATTGGTATAGTGGGCCACTGGGCACAGTTTGGGTTATTATTTTCTGCATTTGCCAACCGCCGTCACTTTTCTGCCGGTTAAGATTATAAGTGATCAATTGCCGGATGCGCTTGTGCAGTGCAGTTGCAGAGACAAAGATCTACATGCAACTCCAGATGGGTCAGTGAAATATGGTAGGTCAAACATTTCGCTTAATAAAGACCGAGTTGCAATGATATGTCTTAACAAGAGCCAAACCAAAGGACCTAAGCAAGCTTATTGAGTAGAAAGTGATACGCATGATCTACACCTTACAATTCAAATGCACTGAGAATTATGTACATGTCATGAATCATCATATTCTCACGGTACGCTTAGTTGTGTACTTCAGCAGTATTTAAGCTTATATATGCCAATCAATAGCCAACCTATAAGTTTATAATGCAAGTCAGACATCATACTTAGTAGAAGTCGTCAATTGAGTAAGTGTAAATACTCTAAAGATCGAATATATGTATGTTTTTAAGTACTAATGCATTCAAAAGGGCCCCAAGAAAATTTAAACACTACAGATCTGGCCTTGCATGGTAGTTTGAAGTAGCCAATCGGCCAACTTTATTTTCCCGGCTCACTCGCTTTGACAACCTACGTCTTACTGCGGAAGCTTCATGTTGATCACATTAATTATACAGCCTTAACTACTTTAGATGCCGTGCCAATAACTATACTTATGGATGAATGACTGATCACACTGATCAGTGATCACCTACTTACCTTGATTTGTGGTCAGTTGAGTCCGAATGCATCTGTATACGATATTGTTTAGATCGCTAATCTACAAATAATGTAAAGTACAGCTAAAATTATGCCATATATAGAATTGTTAGTGTTTTATATTTGTCGTTAAAAGCAGCGTTAAGTCATTATAAGTTAGTCTTTGTCATCCTCCTCCTCTTCTTCAATCACTGTGATTGGTGTCATTGGGATTCTATTTGTGTTTACTCCGGTGCTAAATATACTGGAAGTCACTGTATCAGGATCCTCATCCAGATTTTCTTTCTCAAGTTTTTGATCACTGGGTATTCTTGAAAAGAATGCACTTCTGTTAGGTGTAGAATGTGTGGTAAAACTGGAAGGTGAGTTGGATAGCGTTTGGAGTGATTCATAATCATATATATCTTCTTCTTGATCTTCTGTTGGGAAAAGGAATTGTTTAGAGTTTGGTCCCACTGGAGAATCGTTATATGACGAGGATTCCATCGATGAGATTGTCTCTAGGTATCTTGAACCTAGATCGTCATCTTCTAATCTTGAATCGTTATAATCAGCCACTGGAAGATCATCACCGTATTTCTCAACATATTCATCCAATACCGAGAGTTGTCCCTTGGATTTGTTCATTGTATTTGGTAGATCATAAGATTTCATGCCAATCGTATTAAATGGTTTCCTTATTGCATCTATTTGTTTCTTCTTACCTTGAGCTTTGTCTTCTAGTTTTGTCAACCAATATATCGTTCTAATAAATGTGTAGTAAGTCAATATCCCAAGCACCAAACTGGTGATACACATGACATTGAAGAATCTAAACCACTCAACAAAAATCTTGAAATGAGCCACGCTATTTTTGTAGCTTATAATTTTATCAATTCTTGTACCAAATAATAACCTCAGCCAAAAATTTAGAAACTGTCTAGTATTGAAATCTATGATTTTGATGAAAAGATCAAGAGGTCCAAAGATCAGATATACAAACCATGAAGCAATGAATAATATATAGGATATCACACTTAACACCAAGTGAAAGAAATAATTGCCTGATCTAAGGAGCAATAGAAATGGATAGCGTATAACAGGTGAAAGGTACCTCAAAACACCAATAGATCTCTCTAAAAACCCTTCGAAAAGTCCCAGAGTAAGCCTTACACCAGAGTCCGCCTTCTGGAGGTAGTCATCAAAGTCCATGATCTCTGAATTGTGTGACCCTTCTAGGAGATTGTAAGTAAAGTTGTCACGAATGTATCTAAAGCATTGTTCTTTGTTTGGTTTTTCTAGCCCTATCAAAAGCTAACAAACGCAAATTGTTTTTTGAGAGAGAAGTTTCGCGAAACATTTTGTTTACATAAAATTTTCATAGTGCAAAATTTTTTTTCCAGCTTTCTTTTACTACTTCAATGAAAAAGGTTTCTGTTTTGTTAAGCAAGAAACAGCGAGAGTGAAGTCGTCGTTGATCATCAGCGAGTCGTAAGGATATATTCTCTGGCAGATTGACACGAACAGAACTCTGCTGTTTTCTTTCTTTTCTTTTATAGATAGATAAGCCTCTCCTATTCTGCCCCAACTTCTTTTACTCTTCCACAGATTTATGGGTTCTGTTATGGAGAAGATAAAGCCTTTTCGTGGGTCCCTCTTTTTGATACAATGTGGGGACTTGTGAATCGGATCGTGTTTATGAGTCTCATCTTTGGCACTAATTCTGTTTCTAAGAGTCTGTCGTCGAGACTTGTAATCTACATCTTTACTCTGTTTATAGTATATTAGTATTTAATCAATCACAATCAATACAAAAGTGTAATTACACCTCTAAAACAAGAACAACTGTACTGCTACCAACAGCATCTAACGCTCTCAACACCGACTGTCTCCTCTTCCTATCTTCGTCCACGGCTCTCTTTATGTTCACTGTAAATGTTTACTATGCTATGATATGCTATAATTACCTAATAAGGCCGTACCGTTCAGAGGCATTTTCTGATTACACAATCACCACACTCAAAATCGTCAGCACTCAGCGGCTAATGCAATTTATATTAGATAAACAAATTCCACTTAACACACTTCCCACTTCTCCCTGTTAATGAGAAGTCTTTTCCAACGCACTAGAATCCCTCTCAACATAGCACGAAAGTACTCCAGAATGAGCGAACCTGACTTCAAACCACTTTTCCAAAAGTAAGTTCTCCCAGTTGCCTTCTTTAATCGTTCGCTGTTCTGTACTAACTCCTTTCCTTTCTTTAAAGAATCGATGAATTGAAACCACAATTCATCAACAGACTCCGTGAAATCGTCGAAATCCCTGGTGTTTCCGGTGATGAGTCTCTAAGACCACAAGTCGTCAAGACTGCTCACTACTTGAAAGAGCAATTGGCTAAGTTGGGTGCCCAAGACATCCAATTGAGGGAATTGGGAACTCAACCTCCACCAGTTGCTAACCCTAACTTGCAATTGCCACCAGTTGTGTTGTCAAGATTCGGTTCTGATCCAAACAAGAAAACTGTCTTAGTGTATGGTCACTATGATGTCCAACCTGCATCTTTGGAAGATGGTTGGAACACCGATCCTTTCAAATTAGTTGAAAAAGATGATATTTTGTTTGGAAGAGGTTCTTCCGACGATAAAGGTCCTGTTGTTGCTTGGTTAAATGCCATTGAGGCTCATCAACAACTTGGCTTAGAACTTCCAGTCAACTTAATCACTGTCTTTGAAGGTATGGAAGAGTCCGGCTCTTTAGGTCTTGATGGCTTGATTGCCAAAGAAGCCAACAACTACTTCAAAGGTGTTGATGCTGTTACTATTAGTGATAACTACTGGTTAGGTACCACTAAACCTGTCTTGACTTATGGATTAAGAGGGGTTAACTACTACGAGATCGTTGTTGAAGGTCCAAAAGCTGATTTACACTCTGGTTTATTTGGTGGTATTGTTGCTGAACCATTGAACGACCTTGTTAAAGTTTTGGCTACTTTAGTTGACACTAAAGGTAAGATCTTAATTGAAGGAATTGACGAACAAGTCGCCCCATTGACCGAGAAAGAAGACAAATTATACGATGATATCGAATTTGATGTTTCTGTTTTGAACCAAGCAACCGGTTCAAACACTGCTTTATACAACGATAAGAAATCTATTTTACAACACAGATGGAGATACCCATCTCTATCAATCCACGGTGTTGAAGGTGCCTTCTCCGAAGCTGGTGCTAAAACCGTTATTCCTGCCAAGGTTAAAGGTAAATTCTCCATCAGAACAGTTCCAAACATTTCTTCTGAAAAATTAACTCAATTAGTCAAAGAACATGTCGCTAAAGAATTTGCCAAATTAGATTCTCCAAACAAAGCTACTGCTGATTTAATCCATGATGGTGATTACTGGGTCAGTGATCCATTCAACGATAACTTCACTGCAGCAAAGAAAGCCACCAAAGCAGTCTGGGGTGTTGAACCAGATCTAACCAGAGAAGGTGGTTCCATTCCAATCACTTTAACTTTTGAACAAGAATTAAAGACATCTGTTTTGTTATTACCATTAGGTAGAGGTGATGATGGTGCTCACTCCACCAATGAGAAACTTGACGTTAGCAACTACATTGAAGGTGTTAAGACATTATCTGCCTACTTGCACTACTATGCTTTAGGTAATTAGGTTATTTATATTTAAACTATGTATTTTGTTATAATCTTCTGTACTCTTTTATATTTGTATGTTTTGTATTAATTAGTAAGATATTGTATAAAAAAATCTGGGGTAAAAATTGGAATACACAGAAAAACAAACAATATTATAACATTAACACTCGAGCTTAGTTCTGAATGAACCAGTTAATTAACAAGAAGTAAAACCCCCCTCAGTTTTCAATCATTATACTCCCAATTCAATGTCAAGATACGTGGGGAGAACAATCATCAGACCATTGAACTATTCAGTGCGACACTCATTAAGGAAACTCAACATCAAACCACGTTCCTTACTGCTTTTGAACACACCTCAAGTCAATATATCAAATCATATAAACGAGGTAGTTGCTACTCATCCAGAGATCCAGATCATCAACGCTACACTAGACTCCAATCATAAATCATCAATATCCGAACTATGGCTCTCAAGTCGAGTAAGGATTCTATCCTTGAAAGAGCACGTAGACAACACATCTTCAAAGAACTGGACAATTGAAACTGCTAAACTAGACATATCCTTCCAAAATCATAAAGCATCGTTGGAGATTTCGAACTCAACTATATTCTACACTGGTCTACCATTCTCTATGTCAGTGATTGATCAAACTTTACCTGACCAGTCCAACAAGAACTTATCTCATTTATCACTTGAACTTCCCTTTGCCTTAACTTTGAAAACACATCACACGAACTTAATTCCACTGAAAGCCCCACAATTAACTGTTACGAAATCAGGAGGGAACCTCATTCTTGAGATCAATGGAACTAGTGCATCTTCGTTCTTAATGGAATCATTACACAACGCAGTAGGTCAACGTTCAGTCAAGGTCTTCGCGAGGATCCATAATAGGTTGAGAAATCGATACAATACATACGAAGTCATAGCTGGAGGTGGTGAATGGGGACCAAGGTCAAGTGCTTTAGTGTTAGAAGGTTTTGATGGGATTAGTATTGACGAACCTTACCCTGAGATTGAATTCTTTTATGTTCCAGATACAAATGAACTCAAGCTTGCTGATTATGCAAATGGTTTCTATTTCGAGAACGTACTCGAGGATTATGATGGAAAGCCACAAGATCATACAGAAAATAAAGAAAGTGATTTAATAAAAGAAGATCTCTTCGGGTTGGGATCTATAAAAGGATTTGAGTTTGATGATGTTAATTACAAAAGTGCTGGTGAGAGTTTGGTATTACAACAGATCAACTCAAGTTCAGAATAATGAAAAGGAGAGTAGTTTTGTAAGTATTGACTTAAAGCAATGTTTATAGTAATTAGACAACTATATATTGATAATAAATGTGCTAATACTTAGAACACCTAGAGAACGTATGATAACTCGACTTAGATCTTTACAAAAAAAAACAATTGAAATTTTTGCAAAAAAAAGAAAATTCCGATGCGGGGAGTCGAACCCCGGTCTGCTCGGTGAAAGCGAACCGTGCTAGCCGTTACACTACATCGGATTTTGATATCGGTTTAAATCGCAGAATTTACAAGTTCGCAGAAGAATTTGATTCCTTGAAGAGGACACTTCTGTCAGTTTGGAGGCATCTATATTCAGATATAAGCACATTGGAACTTAGAGAGAGGCTCACATACACCCATTCTCCTATTTTGTAAGTCTTTACAAGAGTAGAATCGATCTTCAGATCCACTACTGTTAGATCCGGTATAAATGGTACATACCCGAGAAAAAACAATGGGTCAAGACTAACTACTCTTTATAAGCATTGAGTAACAACAATCTCATAACAATCGAGCCCGGCCAAGACTTAATGAAGATGGAAGAGAAGTGGTACCCTCAGAAGAAGAAACGTATGACCGTTGTATGCACCAATTGCAAATCAAGAAAGATTAAATGTGACAGACAACGACCATGTACGAATTGCGTCAAATCAAATGTTGAAAGCCTATGTCGTTATGAAACACCCCATTGGCTGAGCAGAGTTACTCTCAAGACTGAGCCACTACCTCATAATCCACCTCATAATCCACATCATACTGCTCTTCCTAGTGAATCTTCTACCACCCAAGCTGCTGAAATACAGAGGTTAAAGGCCATTATAGAGTCATTTACTAATAAAAACAACCATGAGAATGATGATTGTGATGATGTGATAGATTTTTATGATTCGTATGATGCATTACTCATAAAAAGATCAGGAATGACAGAGCATAAACCGTTATGCTCAACCGTCGCTGAGTTCGCAGATGATTATCTCATGATCTTACTAGATTATGGACATCTATGCACAACTTTCTTCAAAGATCATCAAACACCTGATTCTGAAACTGGTTTAAGAAACAAGAAAGAACGACTTGATTCTTCATTAACCCACCATCTGAAACTACTAGGAGAATATGACCTTCCACAGTTCCAAGAGATCAAGAACTCTTTTGTTCAAGAAAGGTTGGCGAAGTCTGGGACTACTTTTCCTAACATTGGGTTAGAAAGTACCTCTGGTGCAGAAGAACTGAAAAGAAAGATTGAGAACATGTTACCACCTGTTAATGTTCTAAGGATATACTTGAATAGGTTCTTTCAATACCTGTACCATTTTTTCCCTTATATAACCAAAAGACTATTCACCGAGAGAATCTTCAAAATCATAACATCAGCTCCAGGTCCACATCCTTCAATATCACTCAAGTTTGAAGATAAGTTCGATTATGGACTTCTTTCTATTCTGCTCATTATCATCAGAATTACATATATCTCATTACCAAAGGATTATGATCCAGTCATTGACCACGAATTAAAGATCATGCACCAAAATCCTATAAATCCTGAGTTCATTTCAGCTGCTATAGGTCTATTGTCACTATTCAAAGTCTTGAGAAAGACAAAACAGACTATAGTACAAGCTCTATTATATCTCAAAGTATACTTTAGTTATTCTCCAGAAGATAACGACGGTTCAGATTTGACACAGAGTCAAATACTATTTGGCTTGATTACCCAATCAGCACTCACAATTGGACTTAACAGAGACTCAATTCATCATCGACAGATCCCCTTGGCTAAGGATGTCCAAAATTTATGGAGACAGATCTGGTTTGGGATATATGAGATTGATAGATCATTGACTACACTTGGAGGGAACACTCCATTGATTCAAGGTGATGATTCCTTCAACACACAATATCCAAAGATCGATGAAGGAGACCCACAAATTGATCGTGAGATGCTCGAGGAGCTTAAAAGATCACAACACTTACTCAATCTCTACTCAGGTCTAGCGAGAATGATCAACAACGTTGCGATCAAACCAAAGGTCAATGATATTCTTTTAACATTACGCAGAATGAGAGTATACACCGATCTAAACTATTCTATCACAAACATGAAGTCAATCAAAGGTTTGAATATCGAGGAAAGAATAGCCATGAGTTTCATTAATACCAAAAGAATACAATACACACTCCAAACAAAATCATTTGAAATAACCACACTCAACTGTTTATCACTTCATTATGAAACAAGAAACGATCCAAACCCTGAGAAACTAAAACAGATAAGGGCATCGCTTTATGAAGTCACAATAGAACTCACAAACATCATCTATACGTACTTAAAGACAGATTATTCAGAATACATCGACCCGAATAACCTCGTCTTCATCAATCTATTCATACAGAACTCATTCCAGAGAACACTCGGTGCTTATATTGCCTTGATCACAAGGCTGAAACATGTCATTGATTTCTCACAGCGTGGAATTTCATCTATTGGCTCCGACTTGAGTGTATTAGAGGGTCTTATTTCTATTTTGATGAGAATAGCTGCGGGCTTGAATACAATGATGTGTGATAAAATGGGGAGAGTATATTACCAAATCCTTAAGAAATGCTATAAGTTCAAGTTTTTGCTAAGAAGTTTAGACAATGAAGGGTTCAAATGTATCAAAGATACGTTGAACTTCTTAACGGAGAGGTTTTCTGGTGATCCCAGTTCGTTTCATAATTACTTCAAGAAAGATCCAAAAAGTTTATTGAAACAGTTAGACAATACAAACTTATACATCACTTCCAGTACTGAAGATATCCAACATATTCATCTGATGTTCAAAAATGCTTTGATTCTAAAAGATACAGAATATACATCCCCAAGATTAATCTGGGAACACGGATTCAAGAATAGAAATGGTTTGCCAATAGCAAAGCCTTCCACAAATCATGTCGCCCTACAGTCCAAACCCCCCTCCGGCATCCCTGATCAAACCGTGAAGAATGGTATCGATAATAACTCTCTTGGTGTTAATTCAGGGGAGCCTCAAGTTCAATCAGCTGGATCTACACAGAACTCATTGATGAGTTTAGATCAGATGATAACTGATGAATTGTTTAATTTTGATAGTTTCAATGCCTCTAATGATGCAGGATTGGACTGGTTGATATAAATTTACTAGCCGGTTTATATAGATTTTCGAGGTTATTAATCTGAAAACAATGTAATATATTGGTGTTGGTCGATTGGATTGTAAACAAATATTGTAAGTTCAACCATCTTTTTATCATAAGGGCATAATTTTAAATAGTTTTGATTTCTACAATATATTCAAAAATCGTAAACATATGTTTTAAAAAACACTTGTAGCAGTATATTATATATGAAAGCGATGACACGAAACTTATGTTTCAAAAGCATCACTTTGTAAATGACTTGTAATGAAATCGAAATCCCACATCAAGTCGCTATTTAATTCAGTATTATTCTCATCGTAAAACTTATTATCAGCATCAATTTTAATTTTTTTGAAAGTGATATCAGAGTTCTTTTGATCTTCTGATTTTCTTCTGTTTTCAATGACACCATTTTCAGAAGTTGATTCAGGTGGAGGAGTTGGTATTTTCTCAACTTTTTCTGTATCATCAACAAACAACAATTTCTTGATTTCATCAATTTCAGCAAAACTTGATCTGATTGCACTTTTAGAGATTTTGGCAGTCCATTTGGCCTCACCGTTCTTTAATGCACCAGTTGGAGATAATCTTGGAGATAGGTAAACAGCAGTAGGAGCAACTCCTGAAACATTTGAAAGACTCTTTGAAGAAGAGTTTGGTGTTTTAGCAAGGTTAGAAAATGCTAAAGGTGTTTGAAGAATGGTGGAAGGAGTCAAACCTTTTTGGAAAGGTGAAGCATATGATTCACTGGTCTTAATCTTAGTGTCTTGAACAATCTTGGTTTCCTCTTCAGATAATTCCAACAGATTAGCAAGTGATGCAGCAAAGAAGTTTACAGGACTTGCTTGGAAGAGTTCTAATCTCTTACTCTTCTTCTCTAAGAAATCTTTCTTACTCTGTTCTTCTCTAGCAATCACCTCTTGTTCTTTCTTCAACAGTTGTGCTTGTGCTGGTGACTTAGCAGCGGATGGGGCAGTAGAGTTTGCCTGAGATGCTTGGACAGGAGCAGCAGAAGCTGCTGTCACAGAAGGAGTTGGTGCGCCAGGTGTGGTAGCAGATTTAGGAGTTGGAGCTTTCTTGGTTGTGGCTTTAGTTGATTTTCTTCTCACAGGTGCCTTCTTGGTAGCAGCAGATGCAGTAGCATTAGCAGCAGCATTAGCTTGTTGTTGCTGTTGGGAAGCAGCATTTTGAGCAAGCGGTTGACCTTTGTTTTGGTTGTTATTGTTGAAGTTACCAATAGCAGGTTGTTGTTGCTGCTGTTGTTGTAGTTGGTTATATGGAAGATGTGGTGAAGTGTAGAGATTAGGTGAACTATAATTGGCATTAGGAACAATAGGTGAGTTCAATCTTCCTGTTTTGTTTTGTGCCAAGTTCAAATTAGCCATATCAGGAGTATCTCCTCTTGAATTAACCATAGATAAATCAAGATTATTACCGTCTCTGAAATTATTGGCATTGAAGTCATTGTTTCCATATTGTGATGGGTTTGGGTTATAAGCATTCAATTGTTGTTGCTGTTGTTGCTGTTGCTGCTGCTGTTGTAATAACTGTTGTGGTGTAATATGAGCATCCAGTGGTTTACGTTGCTGTTGTTGTTGGAGCAATTGTTGAGGAGTAATTTGAGTGTTGATTCTATTCACTGGATTTTGTGTCATACCGGCATTGTTATTCCAACCTTCTTGAGCCTGAGCAGTATTAGGAACAGATTTATCACCTGGGAAGTTACCATTACCAACAGAAGCGTTTGGAGCTGAGCCAGGAGCACTTCTAGCAGCTTTAGAACGATTGATATGTTCCTTGACCAGAGTGATATATCTATGAGATTGAGTCTTGATCTTCTCTAATAATTCTGGAGTTGCAAAATACTCGTTTCTTCTCAAACCTTCTAAAACCTCTTTCACCAATAATCTCATTTGTAATAGTTTTCTGGTTCCATCTGTATTCTTGGTCATTGTGAAATATGTAGGAGTTAGCTGATCAATTAAGTTGAATAGAGGTAACAATAATGTATGAACTTTAGAGCTAACAATGTTTTTCTGCTCTTGAGTCAACTGATTAGTGACATTAGGTAGATTGATCGGAACCTTAGCAACCTCATTCAAGATCATTCTCAACTCAACACGATCTTCTTCAGTACCAGTATTGATGGAATTCTTAATGTTATTAGCAATTCCTCCGAAGTTACCTTGAGAAGATAGATTATTCTGGCCAATATTGTTGTTACCAGCATTAACACCTTGGTCTGGTTGGGTTTGAGATGGAATTTGCTGCTGTTGTTGCTGCTGTTGTTGCTGAGCACGATTGAATTGTCCCTGTTGTTGTTGTTGTTGCTGCTGCTGTATATTATTCAAACCAACAGGAGGAATACCACCAATATTATTCCAACCTTGTTGAACAGGCTGCTGAGCGTTATTAGAAGCATTTGGAGGCACACCAGCCATTTGAGCAGGATTTTGGGTACCTTGAGGCTTCTGCTGAACTTTAGCTGCATTTCTAGACTTCTGTTGTTGTTGAGCAGCAGCGGCGGCTTTCTGCTGTTGTTGCTGTTGTAGATGCTGCTGTTGTAGAAGTCCTTGTTGTTGTTGGAGCTGTTGCTGCTGTTGCAATTGTTGCTGCTGAAGTTGCTGTTGTTGTTGAAGCTGTTGCTGTTGCTGCTGCTGTTGTTGTTGAGGAGGAATCTGCTGTTGTTGTTGACCTGCCAACGCATTCTGCTTCTGTAAATTCATCACTCTCAGCTGTTGCTGACGTTGAATATATCTCTTAATGAAAACATTTTTTTGTTCATTAGTGATATTCTCAGGAATTTGCTTCTCCATTTGCAGCTTGGAAAGTAGTTGTAATGCACTCTCTGTCAAACGTTGTAGCATCTCTGGTGTCAGCTGAAGTTGTGCATTATTAGGGATAGGACCTTGAGCATTTTGTTGTTGACGTTGTGGTTGTTGTTGCTGCGGCTGTGGTTGTTGTTGTTGAAGGGAGGGAATTTGTTGTTGGAGTGGAATCTGCTGCTGAGCCTGCTGAGAGACTTGTTGAGGCACTTGCTGAGAAACCTGCTGTGGTGCTTGTTGGTTTTGATGTAGAGGTGGTCCTTGTGTAGGTTGTTGTTGTTGCTGTTGCTGTTGTTGCTGCTGCTGCTGCTGTTGAAGTTGTTGTTGCTGCTTTTGAATCAACTGAGAATGCAGATTATAAGCCTGTCTTATAACTCCAATATATTCCGAGTCAAGTTGTCTATTGGTAACCAGATCGAAGATTTGATTCCAAGTATTGACATTTGGAGGAATATTTGGGATTCTTTGCAGTAAAGCAGGAGGTATCGGCATGTTTTTAAAGTTCTGAGAGAGTTGACTCTGCTGCTGGGTTTGACCTTGACCTTGACCTTGTGTTTGTGCTTGTGCTTGAGGTTGAGATTGAGGTTGAGATGGAATCTGTGTTTGTGGCTGAGATGGTGGCTGAGATGCTGATTGTTGCTGAGCTTGTTGGTTTTGATTGAAGTTCCCACCTAGGGTGAAGTTCTTGTTTAAACCGGTGTTTTGTTGCTGTTGTTGTTGCTGCTGGTTTGATCTCAACTGTTGAGCAGCTTGTTGTCTAGCTTGTGCCTGCTGAGCCAGAAAGATTTGATTTGGATTGGTAGGTTGTTGAAGCTGATTCTGTTGAGTCTGTTGTTGTTGCTGCTGTTGCTGCTGCTGTTGTTGTTGCATCATATGTTGTGATTGCAACTGATTCAAGGAGGCATTTGTGATACCCTGCTTTTGTAGCTTTTCCTGTTGAATTTGATTCTTAACAGACATTATTTTTTGTTTAAAATAGTGGACGTAGCTCAACTTGTTGGAAGCCTTCTGGTAACAGTACTTTTCAAACTCCTCAGCGGTACTTTTTAGTTTGTTGATATCAACTGCCGAGTTTGTAGCAAGTGCCAAATCTTTAAAGACTTGGACAAGAACGCTGACGTATCTGAGTCTTTCTGCGTGAGGCAACTCGCTTCTCCAATCCATTTTGCCTCTCTTTTTCTGCTGGTGGGTGGTGTTACTTGTTACTGCCCTTGTTTTAGGCGGTGTTTATCTTTGTTTTTTCTGTTTTGGCCATTCTTCAGAGTGCGGTGTGTGTCCCGTACCGGTGTTTCTTAATTTTGTGCATGAATGATTCAAACGTGATGACAAATCTGCAAATACAACAAGATGATGAGACTCTACTTGACTGAGTATGTGCGGTATATGCTAAGCTATAATGGATCATATGTTTAGTGAAACAACTGAGTCTATACATGGTCTACTCGTTGACTTCCTAATTAGGCAGTATAATGGGATGTTTACCCTTTTAGAGATTACCGCGAATATCTTCGCGGCCCTTTTTTTTCTGTTTTGGCATTACGTAATTGTCGATTGGAACAGAAAAAAAGTGTCTCACCAAAACAACGAATAAAACAGTGAGACAGCACCAGAAAGCCCTCTCCAGACAACTAACAACTTCTACAAAACACTCAAACAACGCATATACACACTCACAGATTATCGATAAACCTTAAAGCCTCTTTTCAGCCAATCGCTCATCAGTTTATCGGTAACTTTCAAGACCTCTCAGATAATCGGAGCCCTTTCCAGCCATCTAAAGAACTTCAGATGCCTTATAGCTGTCCCAAGAGTGGACAGAGCCAAACACTCAAAATTCTAGTTCCACAAACAACTGGATCTTCACCTTCCTCAGATAACAACAATACCTCTCCATCTACTTTGAAACCTGACCAAGTGACTATAGAAAATGACACAACCTCACAGAAAAATACACCAACATCAACAAAGAGTTCATCCCCTGATATAAACTCATCACCAAGAAAATCATTCTACATATACAACGATGATGATGAGGATACAGATACAGTGAAACCACTTCCCGCCTCCCCTTCAAAACCAAAGTCCCCTGTTCAAACTCAGGATACTCAGGGTCCTCCTCCATCTCCATTAAAGAGAACTAGCTCCTTGAGAAAGAAACAACCAAACCATAGCATAGGAGGAGTATCAAAGATCTCATTAAACCTAGCAGAGATTTTAAACTTCCCGAAAGAATCGACACATGCTTATTCATATGCTCATTTATCACCAAACTCCCTAGCTGTTAGATTATCTATATTGAAAAGATCATTAGAGATATTATTGGATAGACCAGATCTCATAGGGGAAGAGACCCAAAGATCGAATAACATCACAGGTGCAACGCATTTGAACCTAGACATTGAAAGCTTTATACATCAAGTTCAGAATGGTAATGAGAATGATAGTCCTCAATCCAAACTTAATATAAGGTCAAATGCCTCTTCTGCTGCTTTAGCTGCCTTGTTCAATTCACCAGAGACATCTACCAAGAGTTCTTCAAAACCATCATCCATTGATGAAAAAACACATCTTGGTCTGAAGACCTTAATCAATATACTTCGAGAGGATAATCTTGGAGATAGTGCAACATTAACAAACAAGAAAACATTAGCACAAAACCTTCATGATCTTTCACTGACCAGTGTTATAGATGGTGATAATGATACATTAAAACCAAGCAAATCAAGCGAAAGTCTAGACTCTGAATCTCAACTAAAAATCAAATTATTACATGCATTAGCCACGCCATTTTATGAACCAATAGCACAAACCCCAATCCTTTCAATGAACAGAGGAGCATCAACATTAGCCCTATCATCACTCGAGGCCCAATTCACAACATCTCCAGTGACGCCAACAACACCATCTGAACCATTCACCACGAGTGCGAACTCTAATTCCAAAAGAATCTTCCATAACGTTTCTCAAAAAAATACATCTCCACAAGCAGTGTTTACTGTTGACGTTAATGATCCATGGAATCTAAAAGCTGCAAATGATCTTGCATGTTTGATCTTTGGTGTTTCCAGAACCTCACTACGAAGACTAACGTTACTAGATTTGATTTCACCAGATTCAAGAGATTTCGTTCTTAATAAACTAATAGCACATTCCTTAACAAACAACGATATCATATTTTCAGGTGAGATCATAGCTATTGCTAAACCAGGAAACAAGTTAACATGGGCTTCTTTATGGGCGAAGAGAAAAGGGAATCTGATTATCTGTATGTTTGATCAAGTTCCTTGTGATTCTGTTGATGTTACGATAGATTTGACTAGTTCAAATGAAATTCTTACATTCAAGAAAGTTTCAGGAAATGGTGGATTTTTTGGTAATGATAAACAAAATATGAAATCTATGAAAGATTTAATTTGGCATTTTGATGAATTTTTACAAAGAGAAAAACTTAAACCTGGTAATGAAAACATCCCTGAAACAATCTTGGAATCTAAATTAATCAATGATCAAAGATATTTCACATTAACTAAGAAAGGGTTAAACATACCTTGTGCTGTGACTTCAAAAGTTGCAGATGAAAACATGGGTAGATTGAAATTAAAAGTCCATACCATGCCATACATTGCTGGTGTTTTCATTGTTTCAATTAAAGATTTTAAAGTCTTATCATTCAACCAATCGATTTCCAAAAATCTTTTCGGTTTAAGTGAACCTGCATTATTAAATGAATCAATAACCAAGATTGTTCCAAATTTCATAAATATTATCACATTTGTCTTGAAGAATTTCCCAAATTTGAAGATTGTTCCTGGTTTAGTCTTACCTGAACATTTTTTCAGACAGATTAATGCAATTTTAACCAAGACTACATTTTTGGACTCTATTGGGTTAGATGGTCAACATGCAGATGGCTCCAAGATCAACATTGATATACAAATGAGATGTTCGAACTCTGATACTTTAGTTTTATGGATCACACATTCAAGAACCGTTTATGCCAACAGAATTGATTCCGGTGCTAAGAAAGTACGGATCAACGTTGATGAAGATTCTAGTAAGACTGGTGAAACTGGTGATGTTGAAGAAGAAGAAGAGGAAAGAGAATTACCATCTCAGTTATCAATCTTAGATGAGAGTGAGATTCAAACAATTAGTAGATCTTCAAGTACGAGATCATCTTCAACAAGAAATTCATCATCTGGATCACAGTTATCTACATCCAAACAAAGTTCAAACAATGACATCCGTTCATTAACAGGGATCAAAGAAAGTCAACAACAGTCTAATGGGGATGATGAACAAAGTATCAGTGTATCAGAATTCAGAGTTTTAGATCATACAATGGATGAAAACAAACTATTAATGATTGAGAATGAAACCATTGAAAGACAGAAACTAAAATCAGCACATTATCCTAAACAAATCGGTATCAAAAGACGTCAAAAATCTTTCAAAGAGTTCAAAGTCTTGAAGAAGATGGGACAAGGTGCATATGGACGTGTTGTTCTCGCTCAAAACCGTGAAGATCCAAATTATGTTGTTGTTATCAAGCTGATAATTAAAGAAAGAATCTTAGTTGATACATGGGTTCGTGATAGAAAACTGGGGACCATCCCATCAGAGATTCAAATCATGGCTACATTGAATGGGAACCCACATCCAAACATCATGAGATTGATTGATTTCTTTGAAGATGAGGATTACTACTACATTGAAACTCCACAACATGGGTTCCCAACACCAGCTATTGATCTGTTTGATTTCATAGAGTTGAAAAAATCCATGACTGAACAAGAATGCAAGTCAATCATTAGACAATGTGTTAGTGCAGTGAATCATTTACATACCAATGGTGTGGTTCACAGAGATATTAAAGATGAGAACTTGATCATTGATTCCAATGGTGTTATCAAACTGATTGATTTTGGTTCTGCCGCTCACATCAAACAAGGTCCATTTGATGTGTTTGTTGGTACATTGGACTACGCTGCACCAGAAGTGTTGAACGGACAGTCATATGAGGGTAAACCTCAGGATGTTTGGTCACTCGGTATACTGATCTACACATTGATATATAAAGAGAACCCGTTCTACAACGTTGATGAGATCATGGAAGGTGAGTTGAACATTCCATTCGTCACCAGTCCTGGATGTGTTGCGCTCATCAAGAAGATCCTCCAGCGTGACATCAGAAAGCGTCCAAAGATGGAGGACATTGTGAAGGATGAGTGGATCAACAGCTGAACAACTAATAAGAATAAGAATAACCATAGTAATAACCATAATAATAGTAATAAAGCCCTAATATAAGCACAATTTAGCATTTTAATTTTGATTCTGTTTTTGTTTTTGTTAGTAAAGTCTCCGCACTGAGCCGCTGAGTCGGCCCGCGGCTCTTCGTAAATACGAGAATTCGCGGAGGATCACAGGTTCGTAAATCGTGGGGCTGCCTGTTTGTTAACAATTGTATTTATATTAATTTAATTGTTGTGAGACTTTCAGGTTTGACTGCAACTGCAACTGAGACACGGCGGCTAGCGAACAAAGCAGTTATTTTGATTGATTGATCAACACAGCGGTGTCCACCCAGCCAAGAGAAGATATAATAAGTATCATGACTAAACCACGAGTGAAACTACTGCCACAAGAGGTGTGTACCAACTACAAGCTCCAGCCTAACGAGAAGCTGTTGTCTATCTCAATCCCCTTTTCAAATGACCCTGATGGCATTGGGCTCGTAGGGATATTCACCATCCCGCCAACCGCACTGATCCCCGAATCAGAACTCATAAAGACACCAACAAGCTCAGAGTCAAACTATCCTCCTACCCACAAGTTTGCAGTGATAGCTCATGGTAAAGGAGGCCATAAGAACTACTGTTACCAAGCGATATTAGCGCAGGAATTGGCTACGAAACTGGGTATATACTCCTTCAGATTTGATTTCAGAGGATGCGGAGACTCTCAAGACAATGAAGATGTGTCATTTGGAAGATCTGTGAAACAGGATGTTGAAGACTATGACCTTATCTTAGATGTTTTTGAAAACGGTAAGAGCTATGAAGAGATTGGAATAAACTTGGTTCCAAATTCAATAATTGGTCATTCCAGAGGTGCTGTTTCTATGTTTAAATGGGCATTGGAACAACAGAAGAAGTTGGAGAATGGTGAGAAATACAGAATTGTGCCAAATTTGGTCAATGCTGCTTCAAGATATAATGCTAGTTTACTTTTAATGGAATTTGGTGAACAAAAGGGGAAAGAGGTTTATTTGAATCAATATAGAAAAGGTACTTATCAGGATCTGAAAATTGAGAGACAAGAAACTATAGATTTGGGAACACAAGACCTAAGTGGGTTGAAAGACTTGGATGAAGAGTTCCAGGTTTTAAGTATCTATGGTCTTTCTGATCATATCGTTCCACTAGAAGATTCTTCTCATTTTGCAAACCTTTTAGGATCAAGACATACATTGAACTTTATCCCAAATGCAGACCATAATTTTTATGGAATTGCAACCATTGATTCTGATCAAGCAGCAAAGAAATATAATCCTGAGAACTTACCACTTAATAAGAGATCTAAAGTCAATTGGAACTATAAAGTTGTGGACATCATAATAAAATGGTTACACACCTTATCAGATACACAAAGATTCAAGAGTACAACAGGCACCATCTTTTATTATCCACGCTGGAAGAAAATTGACGGTATTTCAAATTTCAGAGACTTAGGAGGTTGGAAAACAAAAGATAATAAACACTTTGTTAAAACAGGTATTATTTATCGTTGTGCAAACCCATCTAAAGTCACAGAAAAGGGTAAAGAACAATTAAGAGCCCTTGGTGTTAAGGCGTTTTATGACTTTAGAAGTTATGGAGAATTTGCAAAGAATGGAGGTTTAGAAATTGATGATATTAAAGTTAATAACATCCCAGTTTATAAATCAACTGATGTTTCACCACAAGCCCTTGCATTACGTTATTCAAATCTATTAAGTTCATGGTATACTTTTAAATATGTTTATCGTGATATGTTAGAAAGTGGAGGTGATGCATTCAAGTCTGTGTTACGTCATTTATTAGAACATCCTGAAGATCCATTAGTCTTCAACTGTCAAGCTGGAAAAGATAGAACAGGTGTTATGGCGATGTTGATATTATTACTTTTAGATGTTGATAACCATACAATTGCCAAAGAGTATGAACTAACCACTATTGGACTCATCCCAGATCATCCAGAGATTAAGAAGGAGTTTATCTATATGGTTGATGGATTTTTACAAAAAACAATCGGTTCAAAGATATCAGAACATTCTATCTTGAAGACATTGAAACCTGAAGAGATGTTCCAAAATTTGATCAGTTCCAAATATGAAAGCATGATTGCCACTATTGAGATGTTTAATTCTGAATTTGGTGGGATTGAAAAATATTTGATTCATAATCTTGGTTTCACATCACAAGAATTAGATAAGATTAGAAAGAATCTAATCATAGATGCAGATGGTGAAGGTATAACGAAGAACAGAGAAGTTTGGAAACATCGTTTTTCATCAGCAAGCCTCCTATAATCTATATCGATACCTGTGTTATTTAAGGAATATCTTTAATTATTGACATTGTTATGACTTTTACTCACATCCATATTGTCGAATGTAGATCTACGAGTTACAAATCAACGCTTGTAAATTAAACCTTTCAGCTACTATCATGACTAGTAATGTTGACTATTATTATATCACTTCCTTATATACATCAGTGGCAATCATTCGATAATTCAGGTAGGAAATTAACTCAGTTTTTTTGATCTATCGAATGATTAATATCATCTTGTTCTTGTGTCGAAATCCCAACTCTATCAGCACTCAGCGAACTATCCTTCTTCTCAAGAACACCAATATCACTACCATTATTCTCGAATGACTGACCTTCTTCTTCTCCTTTATCTCCTTTATCTTCAGATTGATCACGTCTTTGTTTTTCGTATTCTTCCTTAGTTTGCATTTCTGATTCATGTGGGACTCTCTTACTGGAGAAGAGTACTGTGAGTATGAAAGTTATGAAAGCCATTCCTGTCATCATATAAAACACGTTTTTCAAACTATCCATTAGACAATTCAGGAGGATTTCTTTAGGTTCTCCAGTTAAGTTTCTGATAGATGATGGTACTAGTAAAAATCTTCTCAAGTCACTGGTATCTATACCTTCAAATGCTTGAGGATTTGAAATGACTGCTCTTTTGATCTTTTTTAGAGTACTTGAGTTATAAACCGCTTGAGAAAGATCAGCACCAAGAGCACCACCAAGTGAACGAGAGAAGTTGAACAAGGTAGTGGTCAAAATTGTGGAACCTTCAGATTTTGGAGCTGATAGTTGTGCAGCCATTAAAGCAGATTGAACAAGTAGACCAACAGAAATACCAGGTAAGATCAAATACCCGATTCTTGATCCAACAGATGAATGAACTTTTAATAAGGACAATAATCCAAACCCAACAACTCCAACAACTCCACCAACAATAGAGTATGGTTTGACATGTCTTGTTCTCTTGATTAACAATCCACCAACGATAGATGATAGGACCGTACCTAAGATGGCAGGAAGTAAATCAACACCAGTTTTCAAAGCACTATCACCTCTGATGACTTGGAAATAAGTTGAGATATAAACAGTAAACCCAATAAAGTTGAAGAAACTGCTAAAGATAGCTAATACAGGGAAATCAACTCTGAATACCTTGATGATTTCCAACGGAATAATTGGAGATTTTGAGTATTTGAAGTTCCAATAACAGAAAACAAGAGTAATCAAGAACCCAATAACGAAACAACAAATAACAGCTGCTGATTTCCAAGGATACTTATTCCCACCAAATGTTAAACCTAATAAGAAGAGCACAACACCACCAGCTAATAAGAAAGTACCCACATAATCTAATGACATGAACTTACTTTTCAAACTACCTTTAGTCTTTGGAGGATGGAAGAAAGTGATCAAAGCAACAGCAGCAACACCACCTAATGGTAAATTGACATAGAAACACCATCTCCAAGTAACATGTTCAGTGAAAGCACCACCGATCAAAGGTCCACAAACAGAAGAGACGGCAAATGTGACACCAACAGAGGCAAAGACCATGGCTCTTTTACTAATAGGAACCAATTCAGAAGCTATAATGAAAGTCAAGGATTGAATACCACCACCGCCAATACCAGCTAAAACTCTCCCACCGATCAATACGTTCATTGAAGGAGCTAATGCACACATCAACGAACCAGCTTCAAATAAGAGCATGGCTACTAAGAGTGATGATTTTCTTCCAAAGACAATGGAGACCCTACCCCAAGTTGGACCAAAGATGGACATTGTAAGCATGTAACCTGAAGAGACCCAGCCGATATTATCATATGCATTGAATTTCGTTCCCACTTCTTCCAAGAGTGTAACGACGATGGTTTGATCTAGACCAAATAGGAATAATGCGATGAAGATGGAGAGTAAACACATGATTAACGGGAACCCATGGAGGTATTGGTCATAGACTGTGGTACCATCACCTGCATTACTCTCGATGAACTTCTCTTTAGCCTTTTGGTTCTCGAGATCAGTTTGTAATTTCTGTGGTTGTTCTGACGTAGTAGCTGACATGATAACTAATGAGCTCAGTAGATATTAGTTAGAGATAATGTGTCAGGGTTGAGAATGTACTTCAGAAACATTCTGAGGACAGAAAGATCGAAGAGGACATGGTTCAACCTTTAAATACTCTTCAACTTGTTGTGATTGACGGTTTCAGTAGCTTCGTATCGGAGTTAATCTGCATGAGAGACGGAGATTAAGAGGGAACTCAGGGTTTTCGGCCGAGAGTGGTTTTGATGGAGCAAAAGTGTCGGTGTTCTCTCAGTTTATGACAGGTGAACTGGTACTTATATCCATACAGTCATCATAGAACCAGCTCCAGGGTCCTCAATTGACCATATACACACAATTGAGCATTCTAGACATGTACTAGCGGTTAATCCAACCGGTCAACGGCAGTCATGAGAGTCGATGTCTCACCGGATCACACTACACACCCCATGACATGATGCAGCAGTGAACTATTGTGATTGTTAATGTTATTGAGACACAAGAAACTAAATCCATTCCCAAGCTGTGCTAATTCCTCCGATGAGCGGACATATCTGTTCTTAATTGTACATACGTCTCGAGCTATCAACGGTATTGTGGTGGAAATAAAATGGACATAGAAAGGAATTAATCGCGGTGATTTTACGGCGTTAACAAAGAAAAACAATCGAAAATACGACAAAAATGGAAATTAACCTAATTTGTACATAGTCACGTGCTCAGGACATTTGATTACATAATATATAAACAGTTACCCGGTTTTCTAATTTAAGTAAAGAAATTCGCGAATATCTGACTTTTTTCATCGTTTTGCTAAAGAAATTGAAAGATTAAAAGAACAAATTTGAACAAACTGGTAACTAGTAACAGAATCTTCATTGATCAAACCAATCACTTGTTCAAGAAAGAATCCAAACATGCTTAGAGCCACAATCAACTCATCTTTGAGACGTCAAGTCCTAACACAACGTCATCAAATCCGTTCTTTCACAAACACCCTTCCTTCATATCAAGAAACTACCCCAACTTCAACACCAGATCAACAATTAACATGGACTGATTTTTTCAATTTACGTAAACAACAACGTACGATCAATCTAGCATCATCAGCAACCACAGCAGTTCTTACATCATCTTTATCATGGCAATATATTTCAAATATTGAGATTGATCCAACACAGATGATTTTCGGGTTTGATCCATTCATGATATTCTTTGCTGGATTTTTAACAACAGGTGCATTAGGTTTTTTACTTGGTCCAATTTTGGGGAATGTTATCTTTAGATTAAAGAATTCCAAGACATTAGATCAATTCAAAGTTAAAGATAAAGAATTTTTAGAAAAGATTATTAAGAATAGAGTTGATCCATCTTCTCAAAGTTTTAGTAATCCAGTTCCTGATTATTATGGTGAAAAAATTCAAAGTTTAAAAGCTTATAGAAATTGGTTAAGAGATTGTAATGCTTATAAGAGAAAAGCTAAAGAATTCTTGTGATCAATGAAAGAATGAGTTGGAAAAGGAGATATAACTGTATATAAAATTAATGAATATTAAGTCAATCAACAGTTATATAAGTAGATCCAAGATGCTACAAAGAAAACACAGAGTTTATGATACACAAGGACCAGCTTAGATATGTATCAATAATCAAGTAAATAAAAGTAATAATTAAGTAAATAAAAGTAGATCCAAGATGCTACAGAGAAAACAGGTTATATAGCTATCTATGATATACAAGGACCTGTCATGTAATGATCGAGGACTAACACTAGTACAATTCAGTGATCCGCTATTATTATTAATTCTAGTCCAATTATGTGATCAACTCGTGTCAGCAATATATTCAGTCAATTATAAACTAGTTGGAAGATCCTTCTCAATACAACCTGCGCCAGTTTATATATTGGGTTCATTTGTAAGTAAAATATAATTAGTAGATCTAAGATCGATCATGCAGCTACATAGTCGAAGATACACAGAGAATCCATAAAATAGCAAGACCAGCTTATATATACATTCAATAAATAAGTAAATTATCATAACATCATAACATTAATTTTTGCTTTTTGCCTTTTTGTTGTTTGAACATCATAAGCGTTCATAATTATACAAAGTCCCATTCTAAACCTGTCACATCTTTTAATCTATTCAGAATATCTTCCACCGGGGTAAATAATCCAAATTGTTTCATTTCACCATCATAAGAGTGTAACATTCCAATAACACCGAGTCCCATTTCATTTCCAAGATCATTCAAAACTAAACTTCCAGAATCACCTCCATTAGCAAACATTGGATCTGGTGAAGATATAACAAATTCTGAAGTTTGTAAATGTCCTTCTTGCCAATAAATCATTTTAATTCCATTAATATCACCACTAGTGTATTTTGTCTTTGAACCTATCTTAAAAACTCTTGAATGTGCTTTGAATTGTGATGAAGGTATAATCTTCTTAATATGGGCATTTTTGAATTTCAAAGAAACAGGAATTTGTGGATCATCACCCAAAGTGTTTTCAACCTTTTTGATAGAATCATCAATCTTCACAATAGCAATATCACTTATCTTGTTCTTAATCAAGATTCTTTCACCCCAAATAACTTGTCCAATATTCAGACTATATTTTTCATCACAATTTCTTAGTTCACTATCATAAGCTTTATATTCAATTCCCTCTGAGGGATACTTATCTCTTTCTTCCAACAATGCATTCTTATATGCATTCATAAGAACATTAGATGGAACAGTTGCAAATGGATAATCTTGATCTTCTCCCAATAAGACATGTGCACAAGTTAATGCAAATCTTGCACCTTTATATTTTAACAATGATTTATCAGTAGTTGGAGTGAATTTTGGTGTAATATATCCACCTAAAGTTCCACTTGATTTTAAACCAGTAGCAGATGAAATTGAAACTGAAATCTCTGGAGAACGATGATTAGGAATTCTAAAAGGTGGAGTAAATCTATAAGTTTTCCCAGAACATGGTTTGATGTGATTATTAACGATGAAGAAATGAATATCTGGGAATGTTTGAAATAAAGAATTGATGATATCATAATGATCAGATTGAGGATCAGGGAATCCAAACATGATAGATAAAATTGAAGTATTTTTCGTTAACCCACGTAAAATTGGAGCAATAAAAGCACCTTCTTGTTCAGCAATCATTGAAGAGTTTGAATTCATAATTCTATCCATAATAATCTCCAATTTATCAAGATTTGGCATTGAACTATTGAATTCAATAGGGAAATTTGAAACAAAAGGTAATGTTCCAAAAGAATTCAAATCTAAATGGAACCCCAATCTTTGTAACAAATCCTTCAAATTTCTAATCAACAACTTTTTGGAGTTTTCATATACTTCAAATCTTAAAAAAGTATCATGAAACTGTAATACAACTTTCAATATATTTCTTAAAGGTTCACAAGTCTCAACAGACAACTCATTTCCTCTATAAGCTCCAAAGCTTAAAGTCTCACCTAATAACTCAACAAGTGTGATACTAGCCTTAGATATCGTCACAACATTTTGATTCACACGATCCATTAAATCCAATAAATTATCATTCAACCATCCAAGTTCTTCCTCCACTCTTTTCAAACTGAACAAAACTTCTTTATCCGAACCACTTCCAAAGCCACCTGAACCAGAACCACCAGCACCACCCCCACTACCTCCACTACCTCCAACACCACTTCCACTACCAGAGTTAAACCCACCACTTGAACCTTCCCCACTACTACTTGCCTTACGACCACTAGAACCACCAACGGATATGTTTGTATTAGACCTCGTGAGCAGATCAAACTTATCAGCACTAATCACCCGAAGTGGTTTTCCAACATTATCAGCATTGAGGAACCCACCAGGAGCCTCATTATCATCATCATCATCCTCATCATTATTACTAACACCCTCACCTTCTTGTTCTTCCTGGACCTGGGGCATTTTACCACCTCTTTGAAACGAACTCGAGGCATTCGTAGTAGGATTCGTGGAATATGAATCAAAAGTCTGATGTTGTGAAAACAGAGATGATTTATAACTTGGTTCTGGTTCTTCCTTGAGAGAAGTCACAAGATCACGTTCTTCGTCAGACATTGATGATGTTAATGTTGATGAATCGTCTTTTTTAGAAGTTTTTGATGGTTTTTGTGAAGAAGATGAATCACTAAAGACCTTTTTGTTTCTGAAAAGTCTGTCCATCTTTCAAAACTGGTAAAAACTTGTAAAACCTGTAAAAAAATGACTAATTTGTTTTTGCTTTTGGCTTTTGGCTTTTTGTGTCTTATCGAGAATTTTGGTGCCTTTTTTTTGATTGATTTTCGGTGTTTTTGTTAAATTCGCGGAATTAGGAAAATTAGGAATGCCGTATAGAATGTTGACTTCCTAATGCGGTAATTAAAAATGATTACTTGATACGCATATTGTTATTAGCTGACGTCTGTGTATTCCATATCATTAAACAAATGTTATAAACAATGTTATAAACAAATGTTATATTCATTTCTCTGTACTGCTACCAAGTGGGGCTCCAGTAATCAGATTCTTGGATCTGTTCTTAGGATCCTCCTTCTCTCCCAGTTTACTTGTGCCCTTCTCCTTGTACGTGCTGACAGCTGGAATATCAGCTTTTATTCTCTGGACAATAGTTTCAAATGCTCTTGGTTCTAATTTGATCAAGGTATGTAATGGGATTGACATCCATGGACTCTCTTCTTGTGGAACGTTCATGAAGTAAGCATAAATACATCTTAAAACAGCTTGATGTGTAATAATCAATATGTTCTCTTGACGTTCAAGTTCCATGATGATAGGTTCCAATCTTATAACAACATCTCTATAAGATTCACCACCCCGGTATCTGTATTCGTATTTATTCTCATCACGTTCTTTGAAATCTTGAGGGAACTGTTGTTCAATTTCTTCATAAGTCAACCCATCACATGCACCAGCATCTAATTCATCTAGAGCCTTCCATTGTAATTTGTGATATTTCAAATGTTGTGCAGTTTGTTGGGTTCTTCTTAAAGTAGATGTCCAAACGGTCAAGTCCACATCTTCAGCATCTTCACCAAGTGCCTGTTTAACAAGTTCTGGTAATTTTTTGGCATATTGGAACCCACGTTCACTTAAATCAGCATCACCTCCGATTTTGCCTTCCAGATTATACATCGACTCTCCATGTCTTGAAAGATAAATGGTACGTGGTTTTATGTGTAAGTTCATGACATAATAAACAATCCGACTTTCCAAATATGTTTCAATTCTGTTAATTATAACTTGTTCTCCAACATTTATCAATTTCACAAAAGTCAAATCTTTACTATTTTCCAAAGTCAAAGGTTGATACACTTCTTGATATTTCTCAATTCTCTTGATAAAGTCTTTGATAGCAACATCAGGATCCAATCCAACATAATCTGGAGAAGTAGTTTTCACATCAATAACATTTCTCATGATGATATTTTGATCTTCACAAAAACTCTCCAAAAACATAGGTTCAATAGAATTATCTCTTAACAAACCCAGCACCCAATCTCTTCTTTCTTTTGTAGTATTTGTAGCATCCAATATGGCAACAACACCGTGTTCCTCATTGAACCATGTCATCATATCAGTGATGGCAGCTTCAACGGCTTTTTGTCTTTTCTTTAACCCAGCTTCATTATGGGAATCAAAAAACTCGGCATTAGGATGAGAATCTTCTTTTCTACGATAACTTCCCACATTGAAAGATCTAGCTTTGATAGACAGCCACGATAAGTAACGAACGACTAGATTAGAAAGTGTTAGTATGTTACCGCCTAGTTGGAAAAGGAGTTAAAGCACATTTCAGTCGACTTTAAGATCCCATATAGTAAAGAAAAAAAAAGGAGACATACTTTTCTGTGAGATGAAAGATTTACCACGTGCTGGTAATCCTACCATGACGACACAAATCCTCAGATTCTGGACCTATTCAAAAGACAGATTGTTAGTCATTTGTTCTATTTGGTAAATTTCAAATTTGTTGTTGTTATTGTTTGTAACTATCCATCACTATTGTTTTGGATAAATGGAAACATACGTGTGAAACGGTGTAAACAGGCATTTTCTTGTTATAGTTTTTGCGTAATCTTTGAATTCCAGAGTGAATTGTGCAGTTTGGCTGTTTTATCTGGTGAGACTGAAGAGCATGAACTATCAACTTGGTGGCAAAATGTAAGGTAAATTGAAAGATAAAATTAGGCGCTTTGTGTTTTGTACGAAACATCTTACTTTTTTCTTTATTTTTCGCCCATTTTTGTTTCCCCAGAATTTGGTTGGTCCACACTCCACACAGACAGGGACTAAGTAGGGACTGGATTGGGACTAGTCTATAGTCTATAGTCTCTACAGTCTCTCATTCATTATTGGTCTTCTGAGTTATTACCTATTACATTAATACAATACACTACAATAGAACTAAATAACCAACGCTAGTTTATATTATAACTCTAGATATTAACTGTATTCCGACTGGATGGTCTCAATGTGAACAAGTGTTTAGCAAAATCTTGGATAGAGCGACTTCTCTTTGGTCCAGTCGAATGATGGCCCTTTGTCTCATTAGTTGACTTATAAGTAACATATGCATTATCTGCTGCATGATCCCCAGCTGCATTCTCATCATTATATGATTTTCTTCCAGCAACAAACCCTTCTTGTAGTCTCTGAGTGAATGTAGGAGACTGGAATAAATCAAGCAAACTTCTTCCTCTACTGGACATACCCTCATCATTCCCATCTTCTACCGAATCATATGCACTATAAGGGAAACCATAAGTGTCATTAGAAGTACCTCTCCTTGACCAATGATTCCATTTCTGGCTAGTTTGTCTTCTAATACTATTGTTAACGTTTGATAAGTTTCTTTTCAACTCCTCTTTGGCCCTCAAGCTATTGGCATTGAAAACTTTTCTTTCATTCTCATATTGTAATGATAACTGTTTCAATATAACTCTAGTTTTGAGTTTGATTCTAGATAGGGTTGAAGTACGTGGAATCGCTGGATCTGGTTCATTGAGTTTTGAGTGTGGTATATTCTCCAAAGTGTGTGGTTCATCTGATTGATTCTCAGCGTTTATAGACTTGTGTTTTGTAGTGTTCACATTATTTCCGGTGTCTTCGATGGTAAATGTATCATTCGAAGCTGTAGCATTTACCAATGTTTCATCATGATTGTCTTCTATCTCTCTAGCATAATCCAATTCTTGTTGATGGTAAACATATTTCACATAGTCATCCAAAATTGAATCATTCGCTTCAATTTCTTCATCATTATCATAATCATCACCATTTATTGCATCAGGAAGAAGATGTTCCACTGGGGAATCACTAATAATATCAATAGGTCCAGCTTGTTCGGCAATAACAGAAGATGAAGGACCAGAACTAGTGATTATCTCAGTTTCTCTATGTTTTTGTCCTCTGTTCAAACTGAATAATCTTAATGGGATTGAGAAGAAAGATCCAAAAATTGAGGCTGAACCTGTACCACCATCTCTGGTTCTCTTACCATCAAACTGTGCATTTTTGGTGAAATCAGCAGTAGTTGTATCATATGGTGTAGGTAAGTTATCAACTCTTCTTAATAATATGGAACTAAAGACAGTTTGAGAACTATCCATTTGTATTGAGGAGGTAAACAAATCATGATCAGGTGGGGATGAAGCGAGCCCTTGATTAGAAGATTCTGCAGTGTTAGATCCGCCTTGATAGAACCTAATAAGGCTACTCATCTCTGAAGCCATTCTCGTTTGACCACCAGCAACGTTTTCCTAAGATCAATAACAACAACAACAGTCAATCAATGAAAGCAATACAAAAGTGATTGGAATCTTCTGGCAAGAAAACATCAGCAACAATCAAGGACTTTGGTTTTGTGTAACATCTCAACTTCATCATAATACAATAAACTTAGAAATATCCAGCTGCATAGCCAAATAAATACGGTTTAACATTTCAACCACAAAAACGATATAGTTAATTAATACAATAAATAGTATGATAATCTAATATTGTGACACAAAAACCCGGTCACGAAATTAAACAATATCAATCATGCATGGAGTAATGAACAAGAGACCTATAACTCAATTATGATCAAAGGTTATGCTTGTATCCAGCGGCTTTTGTTTCTTTCTTTCATTCCAGTGTAAAGTCTCACTTAATCTTTCAAACCATGCGTTTTTCGAATTTGATTGTTTAATACAAGCCAAAGGATATCTACTAGCAGTGATTGTAATGAAATCACCTTTTTCCAACTCGACTCTATTTTTACCATCAAAAGAACACCATGCTGTAGATCTAGAATCATATGGAACACCAAGTCTCAAGATTATGGATTCTGGAATAACCAACGGTCTAAAACTTAGTGTATGAGGACAGATTGGACTTATCAGAATACCGGGTATTTCTGGATGTACTAACGAACCACCTGCACTTAATGAGTATGCGGTTGATCCACTTGGAGTTGATATGATTAGACCATCAGCTTCAGCGGTTGTTAATGGGTCTCTATCACCGAATACATCAAGAGATGTCATCACTGCGTTTGGACCTCTATCAACAACAACTTCATTGAATACAGTATAACTTTCAAAAATCTCATGTGATTTGAAAGATGGAGTACCTAGTGTTTTAATCTCTTGAGCAAGATCCAAAGTTGGATCTCCTTTCTTAACTGCTTTCATTATAGTACATTCAAACCTCATTCTAATTGAACATTGATACCCATTCTCTATGATTCTTGTCAAAATAGATTTATATTCAGTAACATCAAAATCAGTCAAGAAACCTAAACTACCCAATGAAAAGGGCAAAACAGGTGGTATGATTGATTGGAAAAGCCATGAAGCATAAAGAACAGTCCCATCACCACCCATTGTAATGATCAGGTCGAATAAATCAGGTCTATGGTTACATTTATCTGCTTCCCAAAACTTGATTCTATTAACAAAAGTTGGGTTCTTCTTTATGATCTGATCATATTTATAATCAGGATTAGTACAGAGATCTTGTTGGATATAGATCTCAATCTCTTGATTATACTCTAATAAGAACTCTGAAACAACTTTAGCCCATTGATTAGGCTCTTGGTCATAAATCTTGGTGATAATCATAACATTAGCAATTCTAGCTCTAATATTAACATGATTCAAAGTTCTTTCAATATCTCTAATCCCACCAACGATCTTCCCCAGCTGTCTTTTTGTCATCAATGCAGATGAGAGTCTTGATAACTCATGCTCTAAACATACTTTCGATTGCACGTTGTTTTCAAACCCTGGTTTTGCCGGTTTCAAGTCTTGCTCCTCTTCAAGATCAAATAGCTTCATGTTATTCAGTTGGGCATTGAGTAGAGTTGGGATGACAGCCTGGTTACCGATGGAGTACCGTTTGTTGTAACCGACATGTGATGTTGGTAGAGTAGATGTAGATGAGCTGGATGATATAGACTCCAGGATCTTCTCACCATTCTCTACAGAACAATCATCAGTTGCTTGAGTAAATGTGAAAGATTTCAGTTTAGTCTCTAAATTGCTTATTTCTTCTGTGGACAGTTCTTTTGGACCCACACCATTGCAAGGTGGTGATTCGCTGGAAAGAGGACTGAGAGTGGACATTGCTATTATATTATACTTTTAAGAAGAAAAGGAACCTTTTGGACCACTGTCTTTTAGTTGAGTTGCTTTTTAACCGTTTAGCGAATGCTTTTGCAAGTGTTCTTTTGATTATCACCTCATTATCGTTTATTTATCTATGTACTATGTGCCTAAAATCCTTCTGTTGCGTGCCCGCTTCCGCCGAGAGATCAGCGGGAATTTCAAAAGTCTCCTTCAAACTTCCTTCTACAGACAGTAGCTCGATTGCTAAGCACATAGTGGTCGTATCAACTATTAAATTTACAAGCCTCCTTCTTTGAGTCACGTGACTGTAATCGGAGATTTCGCGAAACAGGGACTTTGGAAATCTCTACAAAAACGACAATGAACAGCCTATCAAAAGGACAAAAGAACACACACTTCAACACAACCGCCGTCAGACTCACACTGAAATCGACTGGGATAAGTGGTACTGCCGAATCATTCGCTTCAATCCACACACTGTGCTCGTTTTCACCATAAAAGAATGACCGATATTCACATTTCTGAAGAGCAAAACGCCCTTCTGCAAAATGCCATTCATGTTATCAAGCAGGAGACAGCCTTGATGAAGAAATGTCTAGAATCAAAGGGGAAACTAATGGAGGCTTTGAAACATGCTTCTAACTTCTTGATAGAGCTTAGAACTTCCCAATTGACCCCAAAACAATACTATGAGCTTTACATCCTGGCTTTTGACTCTCTTAATCTACTGGCTGGTTATCTGAAGGATAATCACCCACATCATCATTTGGCTGATTTGTATGAACTAGTGCAATACGCTGGTAATATAGTTCCTCGTTTGTATTTGATGATCACTGTTGGTACAGTGTACATGTCTGTTCCAGATGCTCCAGTTAAAGAAATCATGAAAGATATGTTGGAGATGTGTAAAGGTGTTCAATATCCAATCAGAGGGTTGTTCTTAAGATACTACCTTTCTCAAAGAATTAAAAACCTCTTACCTGAAAACCAAGATTCAATTCAATTTGTGATTAATAACTTCATTGAGATGAATAAACTATGGGTTAGATTACAACATCAAGGCCCTTCAAAAGATCGTCTAAAGAGAGTGAAAGAAAGAGAAGAAATTAAGATTCTTGTTGGTTCAAATCTTGTGAGATTATCTCAATTGGAAAATGATAAAGAGTACTATAAGTCTTATATCTTACCAACCATCTTAGAACAGATCGTTCAATGTAAAGATGTCATTGCTCAAGAGTACTTATTAGATGTTGTTATTCAAGTTTTCCCTGATGAGTTCCATCTATACACTTTAGACGAATACTTGAGTAGTATCAAAGATTTGAATCCAAATGTCAGTTTGACTAAAGTTTTGATCACTTTGGTTGATAGACTAACAAGTTTTGCTCAAAGGGAAGATTTAACTAAGTTACAACAGTTGAGTATCTCAGATGCCAAGGAGAAACTAAACAATGTTCAAAAAGAGACTGAAACCAAGGAAGACAAGTCTTCAGAAACAGAAGCCAATGAAACCAATGGAGAGGACAAAATAGAACCAAACCAAGAAGAAAAAGAAGGTGGAGATAAAGAAAAAGAAGAAAATGAAGAAAACAAAGAAGAAAATGAACAGGTCGGTGAAGATAAAGAAGAAAACACACCAGAAGAGAAACCAACTGAAGAAGAAGAAGAAAAAGAAGAAGAATCTGATAAGGCTGATACCAGTGGCTTGGAAATCAATATCCTTGATATAGACTTATTCGATAAGTTCTGGAAATTTATCAATGAATTAGATGAAACTAGAGAATTAACCATTGAAGAAATAAGTTCATTATTGGAATCAATTTCAAGACTAAGTTTAACTTATTATCCTACCAAATATGAATACATTGATCAAATCTTATCATTTGCCATCAATAAAATCAAAGAACTTTCAACATCAACTGATTCTTCTAGTCAAAACTTCAAATTATTACTATTAGCCCCAATTAAGAACTATCCAAACTTATTAGACATTTTAAAATTGACAAGTTTGGAAGAACTATTGAACTCTCAACCAGTATCTGTACAAAAAATAGTCAGTCTTGAAATCTTGGATAAGTTCTTATCTCAAAACATTAGAGTTAAGACAGTTGATCACGTCAATGGTATTTTCAAACTATTAAGAATTTTAATCGTCAGTAAACCAAAAGAATTGACAGCAAATGATCAAGATCCAGTTGAATACATTAATGATCAAGAAAAACTAGCAAAATTGATCCATCTAACGTGGAATAAAGATACAACTACTCATTCAAAATTATTGACTGCCATTAAGAGTTTATTAAGTGCTGGAAACATCAAATACACTTATCCTGCTTTATTCTTCAACACTTTAAGACTTATTAGAAGAAACAAAGTTGAAGAGATTCAAAACTCCTTATTCAAATTCACTTCAAGAATCATCAATGATTTATACCGTGTTGGCTTGAATGACTTAAGTTTCAAATTATACCTATCAAGTGCCATAATTGCAGATCAAGTCAAATTTGATGAAATAGCATATGAATTCTTTGCACAAGCATTCACGATCTATGAAGAATCCATAAGTGATTCAAGATTACAATTCCAATCGATCGTTTCTATTTCTGGTGCACTACAACAGTGCAGAAACTTCCCACGTGAAAGTTATGATACTCTAATAACGAAAACTGCATTACATGGTTCCAAACTTTTGAAAAAACCAGATCAATGTCGTGCAGTTTATTTAGCATCTCATTTATGGTGGGGTGTTGAAATCCCAGCATTAGGAGAAGAAGAAGGTGTTTCGGAATTTTATAGAGATGGAAAACGTGTTTTGGAATGTTTACAAAGATCATTACGTGTTGCTGATGCTTGTATGGATTCAAGTGTGAGTATTGAATTATTTGTTGAGATTTTGAATAGATGTCTGTATTATTTCATACATGGCAATGAAAGCATCACTGTGAAGTATATCAATGGATTGATTGAGTTGATTCAAACCAATCTAGAAACTTTGGCAGCTGAGAATGGAAGTGCTCCTTCTACTAATTCATCAAGTGAAAATCCAAAGAAACATTTCCAAAGAACGTTGGATTATATCAATTCTCAAAAAGAGATTGATGAAAGATTCCAATTAATTACGTGGTGAAGAAAAAACAAAAACAAACAACATGGAAACAAAAGAAAACAAAACAAACTATTTTAGTATCTAGTAGACTGTGTACTGAATGGAATGAAAGATGTATAAATTAAACTGAATATTTGTTGAAGTAATTAGTTTATATCTCGGTTAAATGGTTTATTTACCCGTACCAACAATTTCTTAATAAACTAAAAACTACAAAAACAAACAAACCAAATTAAACAGAAACAGCAACAGCAACAAATCACACACAAAACTCGTAACAAAACTTGCAATTCACAGATGAGCGAACAGCCCAATGACAACGATACTGCTTCAGAAGTGGGATCTGTGAATACTATCGTTGAGAATGGACATTTCGATGAAATTCAGGATCAAGTTGAGAAGCATGATGAACAACCATCGGTATCAGCAGCATCACAAGAAGAAGTACCATCTTCGGTAGAAGACAATAGCGAAGAAGATGATGACGATAGTGAAGATGACGATAGTGAAGAGGAGGAGGATGAAGAAGAAGATGATGATGAACCCCCACTCTTCAAATACCAACGACTCACACAACTCCCCAAACCATTCTTTAACAAAGAACTAATAACGTCAAGTCTAATCCATGAATCCTTATATGCCTTTGGAAGTTCCTCAGGTCTATTACACGTCACAAAACCAAACTTTGAATCGATAGGGACGATCCGCAGTCGAAGATCCCCAATCTTATCAATCCATACTGATGGATACACCATAATTGCGTGTTCTATGGATGGAACGATCATGGTTTCCAACACTTCAAACATCACCAGTGTGATTGCTTATGATTTGAAAGTCCCCACGTATTGTGTGGTGTTGAATGGTCAGTATAAGGATACCAAGAGTTTCATATATGGGAATAAGAACGGACAAGTCATACAGAGTACGTTGAATTGGATGGGCACACGGAATGAGAAAATCTTGTATAATAACGTGAATGGTGGTGCTATTGTGAAATTGGAGATCATTGGTGATTTATTGATCCTGTTCAATGATGTGGGGATTTCATTCTATAGTATGATTCAAGAAAGAGTGGTGAAGGTGATTAAAAGAGGTGGTAATGAAATTTTGCCTGCGGAATTAGTATGGCCAAAGACTTGTTTGATAGAAAGAGATCGGATGGTTGTTGGTTGGTGTGGTAAGATATGGGGGTTTAAATTCGATGGGATTATGAATGAGACTAATCAAACGATAATACCCAAGGCTTCTGCGTTTAAATTAGGTTCAACTATTTCTAGTTTTAATAATAAGCCGGAAATAAGTATAGATGTTGAGTTTCAATTTCAATTAGATGAAGATAGTTTAATATGTGGTATTGGTTCTTTCAAAGATGATTGTTTGGTTGTTTTAACAATTGATTCTACACAGGGGAAACTTGAATCCCCACCTGAGTTAAGAATCATCAATTGTATAACCCATGAAGAAGTTGTTACTGATGAAGTTTTCTTGAAAAAATTTGAAAGATTAAGAGTCAATGATCTTCAATTGGGTCAATTCATTGGGAACACATCCAAATATTACATTATATGCTCTACGGATGGGATCATTGCAGAAGAGATAGACCTAAGGGGAAGATTTGATTGGTTTGTTTCTAAAGAGAAATACTCTGAAGCATGGGATATTAGTGAACATTTAATAAGTGAAAAGGAACGAGTTGAACTAGGTATAAAACAAGTCCAGAAGATTCTAGATCGTGATGAATCTGATCAAAGTTGGGAAGATGCTAGTGTTTTTCTTTCTGAAGTGTTGAACAAATTATCAGATAATGATTACTTGTTGGAGAAATGGGAACAATGGAGCTGGATCTTCATACATAGTAGAAAATTTCATATATTATCAGCAATTTTACCAACAGAGAAAGTCTTACCTGAGGTTTACTATGATGAATGTTTGATACATTTCTTAGATCATGATGTTGTTCAATTTTTAAAATATTTAACCAAATGGGATGGTCTTTATGGATATACTACAATTTCTTCAAAAGCTGAACAATTCTTGGAAATTAATAATGACGTTAAGTTAAGGAGAAACTTGAGTGAATTATATTTAAAACATGAAGATTATCAACTTGCGATTCCTCATCTTATCATTTTGAAAGATCTAAGAACTATTGATATCCTATCAGAAAACCATCTATTACAACAATTCATTGATGAACTTCCAACAGTTATAAAATTCGAGATATCATCAGAAGAGTTAAAATATGGTCTTGTTGACCAAATCCAAGAAAAATCTTCCAAGTTGATTGATATCTTGGTACAAAACAGACATGAAATCATACCGTCTCAATTCATCGAACTAATGGATTTAAATAATTTGGAAATAATCAGTTTTTTATATTTGAGGAAACTTTCTAGTATTGATGAATTTTCAATGATCAATTTTGAAACTGAAATGGTTTCATTATATGCGAAATTCGAACCAAGAGATTTAATAAGATACTTGAAACATAAACAACATTATGATATTGATAAAGCGATGGAAATCATGTCTGAATATGGATATTATAAAGAATTGGTTTATTTATTGAGTAAGACGGGGAAAAGCAGAGAAGCAATGGTGTTATTGATAGATGAGATGAATGATGCTAAAAGAGCTGTTGAATTCGCTATAGATTCAAGAAATGATGAACTATGGGAGATCTTATTTAGTAAAGGATTGAGTAAACCCGAGTTTTTGAAAACATTGATTGAAAATGCAGGTGAGATGCTTGATTCCAAAACGTTAAAAAGAGTTCCTTCAAATGTTCATGTTGAAGGGTTGAAAGAATTGTTGATAAAGATGTTTACTGATAATTCACTAAGTTTATCATTACAAAGAACTGTCTTAGATATTGTGGAGATTGAAGGAGTTAGAAACAGTGATATACTTAATGCTTTAAGAGTTAATGGACGGGCTTTTACACCAGATGATATATAGCTTTATCTCCAGTTAATAACTATAAAACATGAATCATAAAACTAATACATTATAACAGTGTGTGTTAATCATAACTACACATACTATCATCTCTTTATACAAACCACCTGTAATTAACCATCGTTAATCTTAATACTTATAATATAGAGAGTGTATACTAATTCTTGTAATTACCCTGACTCTATACCACCCGGTTAAATAAAACAACGACACCGGGTAAATAAACACATCATGAAAAAAAAAAAGTTTACCAAAACACAAATAAATTCTATAAACAAACAACTTCAAACAAAACACATTCACAATCATTCATAGAGAGACAGTATGAGCAACACATCGCACGGACGTCTCTTAGCATGGCGTACGCCCAATGATTTATTAAAACTTCGGGATTTGTATATATCGAATGATACGACTTTATTACATCAAGCCATTTCAATCACGATATCGTATGAATCGAAATGTCCAATCCCACATTCAATAACGTCAACTAAACAACTCACTTTACTCAAGCTCCAACTTCTTGAGTTCCGGAATTCTGGTGGGGAGACTGTCCAAGGTCCAGGAGCATCAGGTAGAGGGATGGGGCCTGGGAGATCAGGTACAGGTACGATTGCACATTTATTACAATCGAGTGCTACGATGACTTTAATACGGTTTGTTAATGGGTTATTAGACCCATTTCAACAGAGTCAATATGCGATTCCGTTATCTGTGCTTGCCAGACGGATCAACTTACCGTCGAAGTTCATAGAGATAAGACATATGGGTACGCATGAGGGATTACCTAGTTTAGAAATGTTGGAGATATTCGTGAATGATGCGTTGGAGTGGTTGTTTGTGAATTATTGGGATACTTTGGAGAAAGTTGAGGATGAGGCTGTGATATTACAAAAATTGAAGAAACAAAAAGAAGATGAGATGAAAGGGAAAGTGGATTCTGGGTTTAAGGATATGATTAAGAAGTATAGAAGGATTAGAAGAAATGATATCAATAAGGTTTTCAAAGTGGGTGATACTTCTGAAGCTGGTAAAGAATATTTTAACTTGATTCATGATATTGAAGGACAAGTTGGATTAGATGGGTTTAGTGAGGTTTTCATTGAGAGGATAACTAATTCCAAGTTGGGTTTTGATAGTTTGAAGAAGTTGTATGAACCATTGGTTAAGTTATTGGTACAGAATGATTTACAAGTGAGTGAAGAAGGTGAAGAAGGTTATTCAAAGTTGTTTTTGATTGAGTTTGTTAATGTTGCATTGAAGAAGATTTATGAGTTTGAGAAATTACAGAAAAGTGAAGTCATTAAAGATCAACAAGAATTGAAACAGTTGAGTAAATGGTTAGAGTATTTGATACAGTTTGGAATTGAAGATACGAATATATTGAATAGATTGATTGATGTTATAGGAAAACATTCAATGAACTTTTCAATTGAATTGTTGAATTTACTCGAATTACAAAACGATGAAGTGTTGATATCAAAGAAACTGTCTAAATTACAATTATTGAATAATCTGTTAAGTCCAGTTCCACAATCTGATTCAGCATCTTCATCTGCATCTGCATCTGCATCTGTTACAAAGAGAGAAATTGAAGATATTGAAGATATAACAAAAGATTTGGAGAATTTGAAGAAGAAGATGAAACTAACAAAGAAGGAAACCATCCCAGTTAAAGTGTTTGAGACTTATGAAAACTGGACAATGAAACCATTTGGAGTGATATAGATCTAACAATAATATAGAATTGCATAATCATTAGTAGTAGTAAATAGTAAAGCTTTATAATTTTAAATGACATCGAGAGAACTCTCTCAATCCAATTAAAAATAAAGTAAAAGACTTTTGATAATTTGTTAACCAATCAGACATCCTAGGAAGGTCGTACAGCGGTCACTGGCATCACTAAATTGGGTTCAATGGCGTGAGCTACCGAGGAAACTGCGAATGTTTATAAGGTTTTTCATCACTTTGGAAAACAAAATCAATCAAAAGAGGTCTTTAGTTAAAAAGATAATAAAGAACAAAAACAAAAGGAAATATTCTTATTTCAAGTGTCTATTTATCCATTTGTTAGTCAATTGATCTTCATCTGAAGAAAAAGAAAAGAAAAGAATCAGTTTAATTAAAAAACAAAACGCAAGGCAAAAGCTTGATGTTTCAGTAATGTCAATACTGGCAAGTATAAGTCTATAAACCCCAACCAACTTTAAAAGAAGGTCTTTCGGGGTGAATAAACGAGGTAGAATCCCAAATCGTCATGGTCGAAGTCGGACTGGGAAAGAAGTAGAACAACATTTTCATCATTAAGCAGGGTTTTGCCGCGCTGTATAAAATAAGAGATTCTTGTTTGGTTTAAAGCACATACTTTTTATTCATTTCATTATCAAATCATCTTCTGATTCATCTTCTCAATGCTATTGTCAATTAAACAAAGTAATCAATTTCTGTTTTCTGTTAATTTTTGTTTGTTTACTGAAAAAAAGAGAAAAGAAGAAAAAGAATTTTGAAGAAAAAAGTTTTTTTTTATATTTTTTCAGAAATAAAAAAAAAAAAAAAAAATTCAATAGGAAATATCCCAAAACGGTAATTTCCTAATTTGTATATTTATTCTTCTTTCTAGTTTTTATAGGGCTTAAAACTAATAAACTAATAAACTAATAAAGTACATAAACTAATATATAATCAGTGGTTTATAAAGATACTTATGAGAATATAGTGGTGTATAAACATGTTAAAGTTCACCTATGACTCCAACTTATCACATAAAAAGCACAATTCTGTATCATCCACTCTTCTCATAGAGAAAATCACCAGAGATCGAGTGTTCAACTCATTATATTATAACCAATACTGTTACAATCTTGATTCCGCAACGATATTAGACATCAGTATTAAAAAACTGAACTGTATAGGAGGATTCCATCCAAAGGGGAACCCATTCCCTTTTATATGTCTCCTTGTGAAACTCATACAGTTGTTACCTACTCGTGATATCATTGAGTTTTATATAACACAACATAGATTCAAGTATTTAAAAGTATTAGGGCTATTATATCATAGGATTGTTTTCAAAGATTATGAATATTTGATTAAATTAGGGAAGTATCCGGATTATAGAAAACTACGGTTTTATAATGGTCAGAATTATGAGATTGTGTATATGGATGAAGTTATTGATCGATTGATTAATGATGAATTCTTTATAGGACTTAAATTAACATACATGGAAAAATCATAAACAGCTAATCATCACTAAAATGACATTATTGATATAATTATATATATTCAATTCAAGTATTTGTTTTTATAAACCTCTCTTTACTCTCTTTGTAGTTTCACCATCATTATCAGCTTTTCTCTTTTTATTATTCGAACTAGATTTTGAATATGTAGAACCTCTTGAACTTTCTTTTAATAATAGGTCTAAGTTTAATGAATCATTCAGCACGACGTTTCTAACGTTATTACCACGTACATTAATGAAATCCACCACTTGAGAATCACGGTTCTTTATAGTCATTTTAACTTTCTTTAATGATATGTTCATGTTTGGAGATACTGATATTATCACACCTTGGATTATTGTACCATTTTTAAGTTCAATTGAGACGGTTTCGTTTGTAAGTTTTGCAAGGAAGCGTACTAGTTTCATTATGAGTGTGTGTATATGTGTTTATAAGTTGTTGAATGAGAGGGTATATGTTGATATTTATAGATTTGATATACTATTTTCTTTATGATGTTTATTATGTTTTCTTGTTTTAGTTAAATTTTCAAAGAAATTCGCGAATTAACGAAATTTTACAAAAACGGAAATCACAAAAAATTGGCGAAATGAAAAAACGAAAACGAAAAAACGAAAAAACACGAAAAACTTGCGAAAAGAAAGAAAAAAAAAATAAAAAATCGCTGCTTTTTTTAACGAAATCATGAAAATTAGTTCAAAACAAAACAAATTGCTATTTCAAAAGAAACACACATAACGATTTTAGAATGAGTTTGAAAGTCAATTCAAAGAGTAAATCAATTAAATCAGATACTTATGATTCAATCATTTCATATGATCAATTCTTAAAAGAAGTTTCCAAGAGAAACAAACTGAATCAAAACAGAATAAGAATCACATCTAAAGATGGAAAAGTTATCAATTCTACTGAATTGCTGGAAACTGTTAAATCTGAACAATCAGAAGTCTTTGTCAAAGATCTAGGTCCACAAATTGGATGGAGATTAGTGTATTTAATTGAATATTTAGGACCTATTGTATTTCATTATTTAGGTTATAATTATTTCCAAAACAAACAATATGAATTGATTTATCAATTAACTTTGATTCATTACATAAAGAGAGAAGTTGAAAACGTGTTTGTTCATAAATTTAGTAATTCCACCATGCCATTGTTTAATATCTTTAAAAATTGTGGTCATTATTGGATCTTGGGATCTTTATCATTGTTACAATATGGTGGTTATGGTAATTTTGATTTAGGGTTCCAATATAACAAAGATTATGCTTTATATGCATGGATCATTAGTGAGTTCTTTAATGGTATTACTCATATTCAATTGAGATTGTTAGGTGATAAGACTTTAAGACAAAACAAACAAAGAGAGCTTCCAAAAGGTGGGTTTTTTGAATTGTTCATTGCGCCAAACTACACTTTTGAGATTTACTCTTGGATCTCTGTGTTCTTGTTGAATCCAAATGTGTTTACTTTGGTGTTCCTTGTTGTTGGTGCTGTTCAGATGTATTTCTGGGCTAAGAAGAAGGATGCTCGTTATGGTAAAACTGGTAGAAAGTTCCTAATTCCTTTGATCTTCTGATCACTATATAAATATATATACACTTAACACTTACAACTGTGTACTAATCCCTGTCTATTCTATATATTCTATACTATTCTTTATATTCTTTATACTATACTTTATTCTTTATTTGTTTTATTGTTTTATTGTTAAATCAGTTCATTTTGTTACGTCATCACACAAATTCAAAAAGAAACCAAGAAGAGTCTTTAAAAGGTAAATTTCCTAATTGGGAAGTATTTCTGGCTGTTTATGACATAATTAAAAGTGTCTGACATTTCTAAGTGACGTCATTCTGAGTTTAGCCTTGAAAAGTATATAAAGAGGCGGATTTCTTTGTTTTGCTCTGGCAAGTTTGCTCACTTTTCTCTATAAAACTATTACAATAACAAGATAATAGATCAATTAGTCAACAGATAAATTATACAAATATGTCAAATATCACTTCCACGAAGACAACTCCACAATCAACTCCAATCCCAAAGTCAGCCTCCTTCTTGAATAACGACGGTATCGACGAACTAAAACCTCTCACCAGAAAAAACAGAGTCTCTTCTCTATCGCTTTCTGATCAATGGTCTGGTGCCGCCGGTCTCTCATTCACACAGCTCAAGTTGGAAGATAAAGATGAAATCACACACAAGAGAGTCGCCTCTTATGCTTTTGCCTTTGATATCGATGGTGTCATTGTGAAGGGTCCTCAAACTATCCCTGAAGCTAAACAAGCCCTTGCTATGTTGAATGGTGAGAACAAATACAACATCACAGTGCCTTATATCTTTGTTACAAATGGTGGTGGTCGTTCTGAAAAAGCCAGATGTAAAGAACTTAGTGAAAGATTGGGCGTTGAAGTCACACAGGATCAAGTCATTCAAGGTCATACTCCAATGAAAGATTTAATCACAATCCACAAAAACGTGCTTGTGGTTGGTGGTGTTGGTGATGCTTGTAAAAAAGTTGCTTTAGAATACGGATTTGAAAACGTTTACACTCCATTAGATATCATGAAATGGAACCCATCCGTCACTCCATACCATACTTTAACTGAAGAAGAATTGAAAGTTGCTCAAGATTATGATTTCTCAAAAATTAATATCGATGGTATCTTGGTCTTTGCTGATTCAAGAAACTGGGCTGCTGATCAACAAATCATTTTAGAATTGTTATTAAGTGAAAATGGTGTTATGGGAACCATCTCCAAGACTTTTGATGAAGGTCCATCCATCTATTTTGCTCATTCTGATTTTATCTGGGCTACTGATTATAGTTTGTCAAGATATGGTATGGGTGCTTTACAGGTTTCCATTGCTGCTTTATACAGAGAACATACTGGTATGGAATTACAACCAATTAGATTTGGTAAACCACAAAGAGGTACTTTTAAATATGCCAATAAAGTTTTAAGTAATTGGAGAAAAGATGTCTTGGAAGAACATGTTAATGGATCATCTACTGAAACTGATTCAAACAAATCCAACTCTGTCTTTGATTCAAGTGATGAAGATTCTAGTGATGAAGATGAACCATTAACTTTTAACGGTTTGAAAAACTTGAAATTAGAATTGGATTTACCACCAGCTTCAACTGTTTACTTTGTTGGTGATACTCCAGAATCAGATATCAGATTTGCTAACTCTCATGATGCTTCATGGCATTCAATCCTAGTTAAAACTGGTGTTTATCAAGATGGTACTGTTCCAAAATACAAACCAAAACATATTTGTGAAAATGTTTTGGAAGCTGTTAAATATGCTATTGAAAGAGAACATAAATTAGAATTGGAAGAATGGAATGCTAAAACTAAAGGTATTAATCAATTAACTTCTGCTAATGCTGGCTCCAAGAGTGAAGAATCAAAAAAGGCTGTTTTTGACTTGAAAGATGATTCTCCAACTCCTTCAACCACTTCTTAAATTATAACCCCTGTTTTTTACAATCATACAGAACAATATATAACATCACAAACATCATAAATATATCTGAGAAGCTGGTTTCATCTCATCAATACATAAAGAAAAACAAAACACAAAAAAAACAAAGACATGAATTGTTAGCTAGCCTTCTCATCCATGAGTCTGTTTTTCCATAATCTACTTTTTTTCATTTCATATCATACCCCTAAAGGTATCAAACATCATATGATATCATATAACCCTTCATTCATAGAAAACAATATCATTCAAACAAAGAGAATAGGGGAATCTGATATTTGTGTGCTGCTGTTGCTTTTCATACTTTTATTATAACTTTTATTCGGTGTTCATTGGTTTTAATTTGTTATAAGTTTTGGGTTTTTCCTCAATATTATTTGCTTCTAGAGTTTGGTTTCCTATAAATTAATTATAACATAACATTATAAAGCTTTTTATTTGATTTGCAGAGAAACAAATGCTGTAGAGCACCCAAATTATTCAAACAATGTATATAGATATATCGAGGTATAATATAGATCTTATAGACGTCAAAGACAAATATTTTCAAAGTAGTGTTCCATATATTACATAACTTGTAAAGCACAAATATTCTCAGAAGTACTTCTTTACTGTGTGACACGTACAAAACTACATCTTGTTCCCACAACTCATTAGCCTCTGTGAATTACAATCAAATCAGCGTTGTTTTCCCAATCTATAAGTGTACATTAAAGTGTCAACAATCGATTGGATCACTACAAATTGAAAATGGTATTCACATTAACTATAATTAAGTAGCTATAAATCATGTATAATACATCCCGTGCTTATAAATCTTAGACACAGTCGATGGTACTTTCAAACTACTTGTACTGTTCATAACTCAGCTAACGACATCTACAATCATTAATATGCAGTTCTATTATATGTCATTAAAAGTATATAACAGTTTATAATCATGACAAGATTTTATTCATTTCATTCAAAGAATAATCCACAATAAAACTTTGTTCGACCAAATCATCAATTCTTTGATAATGTCTTTCATTATATGGAATCAAAGCATCAACGAAATTCATCAATCCAGGAATTTCAATCAAATGTTCAACGGTAAATTTCTTCAAGATGATCTTTATTAATTTTTGTGAAATTTGGAAAAATCTAGAATTAACATTCCATGTTCTGATTCTCTTAAACAATAACAAGATCTGATCGTTGGTTAATGAAGGAATCAAATCATCAAGTTCTTTACCTAATACTGATTCTTTATCATCTTTTGAAATAGCACCAATTGAATTTTTCAAAACGTTATATAATCTCATTGGATGATCTAATTTCAAAGCTAATAAGAATGCATTAGTCCAATCACCACCATTAATATAATTCAACAAGTTTTGTTCTTCTTCCACTTTCAATCTATTTTTTTCTTCTTCTTCTTTATTCAATTCATCAGTTCTATCTTCCCAGAATTGGAAAACACCATCAGCATCAGCAGTAATGAATTCATCACCTTGGTTTTTAATCAAAATCGACCAGATTCTATTAGAATGCATATCTAATGTCTTGATACATTCTCCTGTACTCAAATCCCAAATCTTGATCAATCCATCAGCACCGGTACTTATTCCCTTTTCAAATTTATTTAAAAATTCAACTCTTTGAACTGAATTAGTATGTCCTTCAAATGTCTTTATACATTGGAAATCTTGTAATGACCATAATTTTAAAGTCTTATCACCAGAAGCAGTCAAGATATTCTTATCAAATTCACAAAATTTAATATCCCATAACCCACGTTTATGACCTTTTAACACACCTAAAGTTTCACCAGTTTCAAGATCCCATATTTTGGCTGTTTTATCATAACTTGCAGTTGCAAAGAACTCATCATTAGGTGAGATATCTAGCGCATTTATATCTTTTTCATGTGCTCTTCTTGTATATTCAGAAGTCTTAACGATGATTGGTAATTCCTCCACATCATTTGGGATTTTTGGAATTTTCCATTTTTTAATAGTTAAATCATTTGAACCTGTGATTAAGAATTTTGGATTTGAATCAGTTGATTTTGGTAATGAAATAGCACCAATTGAACCAGCATGACCTTTAAAAACCACGGCTTTAACAAACCCATCAGTTTCATCATCATATTTCCATAAGATCGCATCATAATCTTTAGAAGCAGTAGCGATCCATAGACCATCATTTGAAGAATCAAGTGCGTTTAATAAATCAGTATGACCTTCATAAATCTCAACTTCTAATGGTTTTAAAGGATCAATCACACGTAATGCAGGTGCGTTTGTAGCTAATGCTAATAAATCTTTATTTGGTCCAACAAATTTCATATCAGCAATTGTTCCATGATTACCTGCGATTTTTTTCAAGATTTGAATAGGTAAATCTGGTTCAATAACACTTAGGTCTATTTCAATCAATGTTTGATCTGAGAAATTTAAGAATAATGAATTTGAATCTGTTTTCAAAACACCAATGATCATTAATTCTTCAATTGGTTTAGATGTTTCTGTTATGAATTCACCAGATTTCCAAGCCCATACTTTAAATTGACCATCTCCACCTGCTGTATAAATCAATTCATCATCGATAAACCCACATGATTCAACTTGTTGTTTAACACTTAGGGTTTTAGATAATTTCCATGTTTTTGTATTCCAAATCATTATAACATCATCTCTACCACCACTAATCAAGACATCTGAACCAATGGCTAGACCTCTAATGGCATTATTATGTTCGTTTAAAGTAGCGATGTTTTTTCTTTTAACTAAATCCCATACTTTAATAAGACCATTAGTATCACCACTGAATAATTTCCAACTATTTGAATTTAATTCCCCATCAAAATATAATGCAGAAATAGTAGAGCCATGACCTTTGAAAGAATGTGTGATGAATCCATTCTCAATATCAAAAACAACAACATTCCCATCACTCAACCCAAAAGAGAATAAAGTGGAAGTTGAATCAGCACAACTTATAAAACAACTTGAACTTAATTTAAAACTCTTGATGAATTGTGCTTTATGTAAATCAAAAATTCTTAATAGTTGAGATTGAGAAACAACACCAAGATATTTCCCATCAGGTGTTATTTGTAAACACGTTATCGTTTCTCCATCACCTTCTAACTTATGTAATATTGTATTTGTTTCTAAATCAGTTATAACAAGATCTTCTAAAACTGCAGTTGCCAAAACAGAACCATCTAAACTGAGAGTGGCAAGTGCACCACCAACATAAAATGGTGCAATGTCATGTGAAACGTAGTTTGTCTTGAAACTCATATTGATTTTTAACTATCAACTATCAAGAACAAAATTTGTATTCTGAATCAACTTCTTATACTACTAAAAAAAAAAACTACAGAAAAGAATATAAATTTTTATGAAAATCAAAGTTACCCGGCCTCATCGCTTAGGTAAGCATATATACTGCCTTTACCAATTATTATGTAATCATTTACTTAATATATTACATAATCACAATAGACGTATATAAAAAGTAGCTGAAAGTTTTAATCAGTTTAACTTAACTTATTCATTTATTGGAAGGCATTGTGCAAAACCTTCGTTGATAATGGATTAAAAGCAGTGTTATGATTATCAATGCTTCTACATGATTGCTGAAAGGAAATCAACAATGATTGCTATACAGATTGAGTAATGGTATCTCACTTTTGACATAATTTAATGGTTTTTTTGATACATTATACTTAGATGGTTTTGTTTGGGGATATCACCTAGTTCTGATACTACGATGTTCTCAACTTCTTATAATGTATAGTGTTGAACAATGTGATGGATTAGTGCATTATAAGATATCATGATATCTACGAATTGTTCAATTCAATATGGGCTGTTATAAGCTTGGATTGGATGATAGTTGGGATATCTGTTTCAATGAACAATTACATCTATCCTTTTATATATAAATTGATTTGTAGTATGGCGGTTAGTTTATAGATATTGGTAGAGTACTTTAAAGTGTTATTCGAAGTAGTTTGAGTCTTACCGCCCTGTTCATTCTTGTGTTAACCATCATTGATCAGTTGATAATGAAGAAGATTATTGTTACTATAAGAGGATAGTTTCTGATCATGTATTACACTATAAATTGTACTTTTGGCAGTAGTTCGCGAGATCTATTTAATAACTCCTTTCTTCTGAAAACTATATAAATAACTAGAAAAATCCAGATATTAATCGATTTCATGATACAGTGATTGAAATATCATCTTTGAATTGTGGGATCAGGACATATAAATAATGGTATGAACAAGGTTTATGGTTAAAATGTCGCCTACTATTGTACATTTAGCGAAAATATAGAAACTGCTGTTTGTTAGGTACTTCCAGATGTGTACAATATCTGTAATATCTGATGTGCTTACTATAATGGTGTTATCAAGGCGTTTACGATATTGATATGATTTAGTGTATCTATTAGATCACTAATTGCTCATTTGTACTTGCTAGTGATACTTTAATGAATTTCTTTATCTACATTTGATGATCCTGAGTTCCTCTTCTTAATATCTTCATGATATATATTGGATACTAGATCATATGTGTATGAATAAACAATTTACCTATACATTATTACAATTGTAGCAGAGCGCTTAGACTGTTCTCTCTGTAATAGATACACAATAACAAGATTAATGTTTTAGTGTTTAACCGCCCTGTTAATCTATATTGAATTGACCTATTCTTTAACACATAATAACAAATACTGATTGGTTCAGTTTAAGGAATACATGACATTTAATGGTATTCAATAGCGATATTCACATACTAACTAAGTTAATTGACGTCATAATTTAGAATCACGTTAATAATAAAATGGTCACGTACACAAAAACCGCGTTGTGAATATAAATTACAAGTAATTTCCTCATCATTAATTATAGTCGAATGCAAGTGATATATTTATAAGGATATAGCTATTTCAATGGTAATGTTGATACAGGTGCTCCAATCGCTCCTCATGAAAATGATTTTCTGAACATTGAACCAATTCTAAGGCAGTTTTGACCTTGTACTTTTTACTATAGGGTGTATTTTAGTTTTTTTGAGATAGTACTGAATACTGGCCTTCTGTATACGTTGTTGGTTTTGTTTTGCATATTTGATTTACATCAAAGAGCTCAACAAACCAGTGTTTTCAACTGTAGTACAGATAACCAGTAACCTCATTCAATCACAGCTTGTTCTTGAATACACTAAAGCTGTTGAGCTGATTATCAATTACATTTTATGTGAATAACCAATTTACTTCTAATGTCAAGTTTGTAGTGTAGCGGTTAGTTTAAAAATACTCAATATGTATGTAAGAATAGAGTAGAGTGAAGTGTAATTCAACATTAGCCGCTTTATGAATCACTGTTCTCTTGATCTTATTGAGATATAAAGGTAAAGCTGTTTGTATCATCAATCAATATCTGTGAGCTTCACTAGTTACTACATCTAATTTGTATTACATAATAAGTGTACTCTATAAAAAGGATCATGAAATTCAACAATACTTTGTTAATTTGTTCAGAGTTATCTAGGTATATACACCGATTAATCGTTTTTGTTAGTTGGGTATGGTAGTATGGTTTCGTATTGTTAGCAATAGAGTATCACTACTTACTTGATCTCCTGTTGGGCTAAACATATGTTTGTCCCCACTGATTGATCTTGAATGCCGCTCAATTGTGATTGTTTCTATAAGTTTGGCTAGAAAGATGCATTGTATCCAACTAATACAATGTACTATCATCACTCAACCAACAGATGCATTCATGATCTGAGCATTTATAATCACAGTTTGATTATCTTGATCTATTGCATTAAGCTTCTTATTAATAGCTGAAGTGATAGTGAGATATTATATCCGTGAATAAACAATTTACCCATACCTAATTTATACAACATTACAATGTAGAACTTACATATCATATAGTAAGCGCAAATAATCGTACTATAAGTTTTTGTTGGTCTCTTTAGATCTGGCTTATGTTCTGTTTGTATGGCTTTGTACTTTGAAGACCACTCTATAAGGCTATTGTTCACGAAAATTACCAGATCTGGAATGGTAAGTATTGATCAAATTGTAAATGTTGTATACTTCGAATAATACACAGTAGACTATGTATAGTATCATAAAAACATGTGGTATGGTATATTTGAGCCTTCTGCTACCTAATAAAGTAGTTATATGTCAGTTTTGATGATAAAAAAAGTCATGTTTTAAAATGAAGAAAAGCTGGACTAAATCAAAAACAATAATTTGAAAGATCAAATGGAACCTAAATATTCATAAAAAAGTTTCCTAACTCCTTCAATACTGCACATTTCTCTACAAAATAAGCTGTAACATCTACTTCATAATAAGAATAGTCGATTTATACTTTCAGAAATACATTACTAGTATTTCTGAAGACGTAACGAGACTCCCAATTTAGACCCTTATCACCGCTTTTATAGTGTACTTTTTAATCTCCGAGGCCTATAAATTAGATTGTGCCAGATCGTTGGAATGGGATTTAAACTGTTAGTTGGTAGTTTAGCCTCATCCTGATAGTGTCAGTGACATCAGGTGACTCTCTCTGTATGCATCTGTATGTTCTTTTTGATCTGTATGGGTTTTTGTTGTTGTGGACGTTGTAATTAATGTTCTGCATGAATGTTACACAAAAGCACATATTCTGAATATATGAATTAATGTAATTTACAGGGCATGAGTGATCTTTCCTTTTATGGCCTCTTTCTTCTTTCTGTGATCAGGATAATAGACAATAGGGACATGGAACTGCTGGGAATGACTCTTAGTTATGTGTGTATAGAATGGATGCCTTGTAGTAATCCTGTCGTTATGGATAAATATCAAATAATTAACCAAACGAGAGATGAGCTAGCTATGTCAAGATTTTCCCAGTAAATACCGAGATATAGTGTATATATTGAAGAAACAAAAGACAGCTTATTTGAAACTTAAGTAACAGAATATATATATGTGTCAATAAACAATTCACACCTACTACATGGAACTTTACAATGTAGTACTAAATCTTGTAGGACTATTGAACTGTTCGAGTGTGATCAAAGAGAGAAGAAATATATCTGATCGTCAAATAATTATAGCTGTCACCGGTTGTGATGGGTCGTGGATTCACCAGCTCAATTCATCTGTTCAACCAGGGCGATTAACTAGTAACTAAATATCAATACATTTCGATATGAAGTTTTCTGGGAAGTACTTAGCGAGATCAAATAACTATAAATACCACAAACCAATCTTTTGTTGTGTATTTTAACTATAACTTACATATCTTTTGAATACCAGTAGACTGCAATTATGATCCTAAGATTTCTGAAATATTCACATTGTATTGTCAAGTATATCTGATACAAGTTAAACTCTTCCTTACTGTGTATTATGAATGCATTCCAATAAATTTATGAAGTCTTCTCTATTTAATGATATCATCTTCCATCCCTTAATGAACCATATGAGCTTATGAAGTCTAAATCTACCCATTCGCTGTTCTATATTGTTTGTGTGCTTAGTTTCTTTCGTTTGAATTGTCTTCACCAGCTTATAAGCTCAGCTATTGGAGTATATTCATCCACATTTCATGACCTTGAACTATTCTTACAAGCTTCTTCTTTGAAAGATGGAGTGATACTTAGAAAGCAGATCATATATGTATGAATACACAAGTTATATCTACATTAAAGGATTCGTAGTGTAGCGCTTAAGATATAGTTTTACAAATCAGTTACTAGTATATCATACAGTGTCGTATAAGAGTAACCGCCTTGTATATTATCTGAATTTACTTTGATGGATTTGATTTTCATGTAGCGAGATTGAGACTAATAATACGTAGTATCATAATATTCATAACCAACCTCGCTAATTACTGCTTTCAGAAGTATTCAATATACTTAGTTAAGCAATGTCGAGTGGGGTCATCTGATTATTCTATTGTTACGCGATCATATAAATTCAATGAAAATTGCACTGAAATTTAATTGTTTTGCTGTTACTAATTTAGAAATACCTATAGTTAGTAACGTAATGATATGACAAACTGTTAGGAAATCCCAAAGATTTGGCCATTGTCCGCTTTGCTCTACTTTCATGCAAGTTACTAGATTATATGATCAGAGATATATTACCGTTCACAGCTTCAACTATGATTGTTTAATCAATTTGGCTTGATGTTGCACAACAGTGTACACTCTACTTGCCTACGATTACTTTCATATGAGCATTACTCTTCACAATTCCAATGTTTAGCTAGTCTCAGAAGCTTTTGAAAAGAAGTTGAAGTGATGGTCAAATATTGGTTATATATGTGTCAATAAACAATTTACGCGTACTTTTTGGAACTCTACACTGTAGTAATAACTTTTATATAATGACGAATAGTCTCTTAAGGATAGTTATAAGATGTATAGATCTAATCAGCTATGATTTATCGATTTTCTGGATTGTATTTTGGTTAAATACTCGTTACAGAACGGTCACTCTACACAATACGGTTAATTGTACTATTCATTCCAGATCTACCACCGAATTGTCAATACTTCTAGTGCTATATGATCAAAAAGGTATATAGTGGTAGTATATACTGCTTCCAATGCTATATACTGGGCTAGGAGGTAGTTCTATAATCAAGAATAGCTAATATAAGACCATTTATACTTGAATTCTGTACAATCAATCCAATGATGCATAAGCGAATGTGTCAAAACTTATCAGGAAAAGCAGACTTCTGTCTACATCCAAAACTGATCAAGAACAATCAACTAACTAATAGCTTTAAAACCCTTCTAAAAGACACTTCTGTCACTAAACAGAAGCACAGTGTGTAGTATAGTAGTCTGGTATCTCAAATGGTTCTATAATTCAGCTTGTGTTGACATACATTTGGGAAGTAGTTAGCGAGATCTACATACAGTTCGCGGGACAGTATCTTGCATATAGAGAGATTACATAATAAAATAATTCATATATAAATAGCGAGTGTTTTCTGAATTATAGTAAAACTTCTGTTGATTCGGGGGTGTGATGATGTGTTTTATTTCGTAATTGAATATCCCACATGTTGTGATGAATTCATAACAATCAATAACAAAATGATTTTGAGTTGCAGTTATGTGCAGGTTCATAAAATTTCGAGTTGTTGGAGTGATGTCTAATGACATGCTACTTCATAGTCATGTACTATTTATGATGTGTTCATTTGGGCAACCAATGTTTCCAACTAATAAGTACAATGATAAACTTATCTCCATAGAAATCTTGGTCTAATACTATTCTTCATAGCAGTTGGTTTCAAGAGCTGGAATGATAGTTGGTTACTGATAATATACGTGAGATGACCAATTTACAACTACTTTATAACACTTGTAGCAGTGTAGTGCTTAAGCTGTTGATTCTTTGTATATTACACTTTCACTATCAAGCTTGACGTACATCATTTGTAAAGAGCAGACCTATACCATCTGATATCACCAAAGTACTACATTTAACCTGTGATCAAACATAGCAATGCGTCTTCGGTAAACCACAGACTGAACGAATTAGAGACCAGCTTCCAATCCCTAAGATACTACTGATAATTGGATTATTGACAGATCATTCTATATGCTTTGACTAAATAACTCCATTGTTTCCAGTTATAACAATGCGTGTATCCAGCTTATAAGTACAGATATCTGAAAACTGTCAATAACATAATGTCATTGGTATGTTCTACTGATTTTTCTTGAAGCTTGACATTTGAATATTGAAAGTTGTAGTGTAGCGCTTAGGTTACAAATCACTTGAAGTGGATTCAAGACCCAGGAGAATTGGAATATAAGTTAACCGCCCTGTCAATAACTAACAGTTATGAACAGATGATAATTTGGAAATGTGTTATACGTAGTGTTCTATAGTGCAGTTGTGTTTTCTTCAATGTAATCAAACATATGAAAAAAAGAAGAACATATATGGTATCGAGAATATTGTTATTAGGTTACAGGCTATTAACTAGATTCCAGCTATAGACATCCCACTACGTCTGCAACAAGATGCTTCTTTGAATGATATTACAGATCAGCAGCTTTACTAGTCATATATTTAGTCCAAAGTGGGTTATCCAGAAAATTATATAAATTGATGGTAAATTCTCCTTTAAAAATTTCGTTATAGTTCTTAGCCAACACTTCAACTAACATTGTACGTGATAAATAGTGTATTGAAGTATATCTGTTTCTGTTTACAGACATCCTCTAGAGGCTCTCGATTTATTGTTTCAAAGCCATCTTGAGCTTATAAATAATGAGCTCACTTCTTGATACTACATCTGCTTTTGAAACAAATACTACTATAGAACGTGTTTATCAGCTTGGAAGTACTATGATATGAGCCTCCACAATCACATTGGATTTCTGAACTATTTATCGAAGTTCTTTGTGATACTAGATAATAGCTCAATGACATATGTGTCAATTCACAATTTACTTACTTCAAAACACTTTGATACTTGTAGTGTATATCTCTTACAGTTGAAAGCAAATAAAACAGCTCTACGTATTTCTTGAAGTCCATTGATCTATGTGATGCTACATACTTCAATAAAGCATTAACGAAAGAGCTTTCATCAAAATGGTAGCCACAGGTAATCTTTTTGAAAGAACCAGAACCCATGACGCTTAATCCAACTTACATATAAGCTAGTGTGATGAATGATTAGTACAAATATATAACAGCTTATTGAATCAGGTGTTTTGGGAAGTAATTAGCGCGATAGTAAATAATCATGTTACACAAACACATAAATTTGATCAACAAATGATATATAAAAGCTAAAAGAATATCCACTTTTGAAAACTTCTCATGATCAAAACTTACTTAGCGATTTTCTCTAATACAAAGACGTTATTTCTTGGTCATGTTCAGCTTGTTGCTTCTGTAAGCCAATTTGTGCTTATTTCTTGGTGATCACCAACTTATGGCTGGTTTTATGATATAGCTTGCATTATACTTGCTGCTGTCCTGATACATTATCTTTCCCAGCTTATAAGTACAGTTATAAAGCCATATAAAGTTACATTAGGATCAAAGGCTATTGTTCTACCCTTCTTCCTTCAAAACTGAAGTGAGATAAGTGCCTGATCTTAAATGTATGAGTGAACATATTACATCTACATTTCTACATTTGTAGTGTATCGCTTAGATCAAAGTCAATGGAAGGGTTTTACATTAGATAAGGTGAGATACAAGAATAACCGCTCTGTTCAACTACAGCTCATATCAATCAATGGAAAAGGTATCTACTTTGATTAATGTAGATCACCAGAACGAGTGCCCAACTAAGGTGATATCAAGCTCAGTTGGGGTGAAACAGAACCTATCAGTTGTTGTTTTAGAAATATGATCAGCCAGCTGAATATTGTAAGCGTGTCCAGAAGCAACAAGTTATTTATACATGTTGATCAGTCAATCTGTTCCATACCACAAGTTCTACAGAATAAAGTATGATAAAGAGATCGGAAATTCATATTTAAGCTCGGAATATGAGCCCTGGTCAGCTAGTATTGATTATATAATCAACATGTTTTGAGCCCTGGTATGCTCGGATTGCTTATATAATCAATAAATTTTGAGCCCTGGTATGCGAATTCGATTACATAAGCGAAAGATTACATAATCATTACATAATCATTACATAATACTTACAGACAGGAAGGGAACTAACAAAGAGCTATATGAAGAGCTATTGTCCAGCTAGAAGACCTTTAATCAATGATCCAACCAGAAACTGCGTAGCGGAAGACTAGAGATATCATATTGGCTAACAAATGCTTCATCCCTATGCAACAAGTGTAGCCAAAATTTTAGTCTTATAAAACAAACATATTCATTTGGAGTCTGGACATGCACTGAAGCATGTATCATCGCCAGATCAACATTTATATCTTCAAATCTAGCACCCATCACTCGTATTTCGCCCTTTATAACCACAAATGTATGTACATTCAAAAATGTATGCGACCGTAGGGGGGTCCGTGGTTGCGCAGGGGTAGCCAGGGCCACAAACCAGACAATATCTGGTGTATTGTCTGGTATGTGGTGGGATATTGGCCCATTTACCAATCCCAGGGCCTATTTGTTTTAGGGATCGTATCACTTATTAATCCAAAATCATCTGG
>JAJMLN010000041.1:0-61232 GCA_030569675.1 Wickerhamomyces ulmi
TGAGTATCCAGTCCAGTCAGTTGAGAATCCACGATGAGTATCCAGTCCAGTCCAATCAGTTGAGTATCCAGGTTGAGTATCCAGTCCAGTCAGTTGAGTATCCAGGTTGAGTATCCAGTCCAGTCAGTTGAGTATCCAGGTTGAGTATCCAGTCCAGTCAGTTGAGTATCCAGTCCAGTCCAGTTAGTTGAGTATCCAGGTTGAGAATCCACGATGAGTATCAAGTCCAGTCAGTTGAGAATCCACGATGAGTATCCAGTCCAGTCCAGTCAGTTGTATCCAGTCCAGTCCAGTTAGTTGAGTATCCAGGTTGAGAATCCACGATGAGTATCCAGTCCAGTCAGTTGAGAATCCACGATGAGTATCCAGTCCAGTCCAATCAGTTGAGTATCCAGGTTGAGTATCCAGTCCAGTCAGTTGAGTATCCAGGTTGAGCATCCAGTCCAGTCAGTTGAGAATCCAGTCAGTTGAGCATCCACAATCCAGTATCAGTCAGTTGAGTATCCAGTCAGTTGAGAATCCAGTCAGTTGAGAATCCAGTCAGTTGAGAATCCAGTCAGTTGAGAATCCAGTCAGTTGAGCATCCACAATCCAGTATCAGTCAGTTGAGTATCAGTAAGTTGAGCATCCAGTAAGTTGAGCATCCAGTAAGTTGAGTATCCAGTCAGTTGAGTATCCAGTCAGTTGAGCATCCACAATCCAATATCAGTCAGTTGAGCATCCAGTAAGTTGAGTATCCAGTAAGTTGAGTATCCAGTCAGTTCAGTATCGTCCAGTATCCACTTAGATGAGTATCCATAGTCCAATATCCTTGAGTATCCACTTCGTCCAGTAACCTCAGAGATGTAAGTAGCTTGTTGAGTGATTTCAAAGGTCTCCTGAGAAACTGAAGTAATTTGGCTTTGTGGTCAAAAATTAATTAGTGATGCAGTGACACAAAACCATATTAGGTTACTGATCACGTCGTGTAAGGTCATGTGATTTGTAGTTTAGGGCAACACCCACTCAAATGGGTTCTCAAGTAGGTTTGATGGGTGGACCCCCTGTGATTTTTTGGTATTTTGCATCGATTTATATAGGAGGAAAGAGGTTTGCCACACAACCAACGTCAGAGAAACAGACACACAGAGTAAGATATTCGTACATAAGTGTACCAGTGTGTAGATACAGAGTCATAGAACACGATCCATCCCCAAGAGCCGCTCAATTCACTCTCTTTCCCCTCTCTTTCAGTCGTTGTGCAGTCTCATCATTTCCCTGTTGCAGTACGCCAATTTGATAGAAATTGGAAACTAGAGTCTTCGCGAATTCGCGAATTTTCACAATGTGGAGATACCCACTATAAGGCCAAAAAAGGCAGTTTTCGAGATCTCTACTGAAGTATTGTTTTTTGTGTTTTATCTAAGCGGAAATAGAAAAACCAACGGAAATAGAATATAGCCACACTATGCGAACCATTTATAAAATTGATAGCAAAACCAGAATTGTAAAAAGTGCTTGATAAAAGTGTACCACTCAGATATTTATTCATTCTCTACTCGAACGTTATCGGACACTGTGTTGACTTCCGACTACAACATGGAAGAACAAGTCACACAGAAACAACTTCTCGAAAAGAAGCTCGATACTCATTATGGCGTTCTTCCACGTAAAAAAGTCCTTGTGATGATATGGGCGCTGATACTGGGAGCAGTGGTGATGATGGCTGATACTGTTGGGATATCAATTGCTACTCCATATATTGCTGAAGATCTTAATGCTGCAGATACGATCCAGTGGGCAGGTACTGTTTTCTCTATTTCAAATTCTATATTCACAGTGTTATGTGGAAGATTTGCTGATATCTTTGGAAGAAAAAATTTATTGATCAGTTGTTTGTTCGTAATGGGGATCTTTGAACTAGCAGAAGGTCTAGCTAAGAATGGACCACAGTTTTATGTGTTTCGTGGGATAAGTGGACTTGGTGCCGGTGGTGTCATGCCATTATCAATGATCATTATTGCAGATGTGGTTAAGCCTGAAGAAAGGGCCAAATATCAAGGTATGTTTGGATCGGGTATAGGATTGGGAAGTTGTTTGGGATATTTTGTATTCAGTGGGTATATTGAGAGTACTTCAAAAGGATGGAGAAATGCCTTTTATACTCTATGTCCAGTTACTTTATCTACTGCTATTATAACTTGGTGGATATTACCAAATACTGTCTCAGATCTTTCTAGAAAGGAAATCATTATGAATCTGGATTATTCAGGTGTGTTATCATCTTCAGCATTCTTAGTCTTTATATTGATTCCCTTGAATTGTGGTGGAACTATTTATAAATGGGACAGTACTATAATCATTGTGTTCTTTGTTCTAGCAGTTGTCTGTTTTGTGGGTTTCATCTTGAACGAAAAGTTTCTTGCAAAACTACCCATTGTCCCACTACGGCTGTTCAGAAACTTTCCAGTGGACAATCTCTTGTTTCAGTGTGTCCTGTATGGTATGGCATTTTTTTCAATTTGTTTCTACTTTCCTTATTATTTCACCATGGTAAGAGGGTTGAACTCTATGCAAACTACTGGGATGATGCAATGTATATTGCTCCCATTGTGTATCAACTCAAACATCACTGGAAGAATAATTAGCAGGTTCAACAACTATAACTATGTGATATGGACTGGATATACACTCTGGCTACTATCTATTCTCTTGCTGTTGATATTGAAAGAGACTACAAGTCTATGGGGACTTGGGTTCATCTTGATCTTGATGGGACAGAACATTGGCTGGACTTTCCAGCCTACACAACAAGCTATACAATCACAATCAAATATTAGTGATAGATCAGTGATAATGAGTATAAGAAACTTGCTGAGATACATAGGTAATGCCATTGGAATTGCGTTATCTTCATTGATATTCAGAACTACAATCACAAACAAAGTGAACTCATCTTCTATCTTGAGTGAAACCGAGAAATTGTTCATCACATCCCATCTTAGTACAAAGTTTCAAATGAACACAGTGACTGATGATTTGAACAAAGTGAAACATATACGGCATATCTACCTACTAGCCATCAAGAACTTGATTTATCTCTGGATACCAGCGATTGGAATCTGTTGGATAATGTCATTTTTGATCAAAGACAAGGGTCTTAGAAGTAAAGATGAGACGATAAAAGTAGAGATTCAAGAAATCAGTCTAGAGACGGGCAAACAATACGAGAAAAAAGAGGTTGTGTGACCAATAGTGTACTCAACCAGCCATCAGGACACTCTTTAACCATATAACCAGTGTATAGTGCCTCTATTCATCAAATATCATCAACAAAGATAAAAGTTTCGACTAGGTTTCCTGATTCAGGCGTAATTCCGAAAAGAGCACAATTCCGACCAATTTTTGTGCCACATTTGTAATAATGTCTCGTGGGTCTTGGGAACAACATTCGATGTCAAAGTGATGAGAAGTTGATAAAAAGGGTGGAAAGAGACACTTTTACTGTGGTTGTGTATGTGACTGATTTGCACTGACTGGACTTGATTCATAAAAGTATTAAAAAAAACATGTCTGAACCAGCTACTAAGAAACAGAAAACCTCACTCAAGAAACTGGAGAAGAAGAAGACTCTGATCTTGAACTTCTTCGAGGCATTGACACCTGTTTTACACTCCCCTGGACAATGGAGAAACCCAAGAGATCAATCCAGAGACTACACCAAGCCTGAATACTGGGTCAAACTTGCCCAATTGGCTGAACGTGGTAAACTTCACGCTATCTTCTTTGGTGATTCATTAGCACCATACGGAGGTTATAAATCCAAGGGATTGGATGGTCCTTACAACTTTACTGCCGCTGCTGCAACTGGTAATAACTTTCCAAAGAATGATCCAACTGCATACTTATCTGCAATTGCGATCTCTACTAAGAATTTGAGTGTTGGGTTTACTTGTTCGACTTTGAGTGAACATCCGTATCATTTCGCTAGAAGAGCTGCTACTTTGGATCACATCTCAGGTGGTAGATTTGGATGGAACGTCGTTACTTCTTTCGTTCCAGCTGCTGGAAGAAACTTGACTGAGGAGAATAAACTACCAGAGAAAACCTTGAGATATGAGAAGGCTGATGAGTACTTACAAGTTTTCTATGAATTGCTTTTAAGTTCCTGGAGAGATGATGGTGTTGTATTTGATAGAGAAAATGGTATCTTTTCAAACCCAGATGCTATCAGAGAGATTAACTTTGAAGGTAAGTTTTTCAAAGTCCCAGGTCCTCAAATCACTGAACCTTCACCTCAAAGAATTCCTTTGATCATCCAAGCTGGTGCTTCTCCATTAGGATTACGTCTTGGTGCTAAACATGCCGAATTGATCTATGTTGGTGGTAAATCTCCAGAAGCTGTTAAGGGAAAGATTGAAGCTACTAAGAAATTGGCTAAGGAAGCATATGGTAGAAACCCAGATAATTTGAAGTTTGTCATGAGAATTGCAGTTGTTGTTGAAAAGACATCTGAAGAAGCACAACGTAAATTCAAAGAAATTCAAGATTATAAAGATATTGAAGGTATTCAAGTCCAAATTGGTGGTAGTGGGTTTGACTTATCAAAATACGATTGGGATGAAGATTTAAGTAAAGCTGATGAAGAAGCTCAAAGATTTGCTAAACTTCAAAGTGAATTCATCCCAAATAAAGTCATCACTAGAAGATTAGTTGCTAGTAACTTCATGCAAGATAACACATTTGTTGGTTCTCCAGAAGAAGTTGCTGATGAAATTGAAGATTATGTAGCTAGATCAGATGTTGATGGTTTCAACATGACTAATGTTGTGTTCCCAGAGACTTTTGAAAACATTGTTGATCTATTGATTCCAGAATTACAAAAAAGAGGTCTTGCACAAACAGAATATGCTGTTGAAGGTGGTACTTTCAGAGAACAAATCTACGGAAAGAAAGGTCATACTTTTGTTCCAGAAGACCATTACGCTCATGATCTAAGATGGGAAACTGGTGTTTCTAAAGAAGAATTTGAAGAAAGATTCGAAAAGTTAAAGAAAGAACATATTGAAAAATATAAAATCACAGCTGATTTGGCTAAATAGGATCAAACAACATACTGATATAGAAGTTATTTTCAAAAAAGTTATGTATTTACAAGTTTAGTTCTTATGTAGTTTTTGTAGGTTCTTCAAGTCACGATTAGCTTGTTGTCTCAAAGTCTTTTCATTGACTTTGTTTCTCAATCTCTCACCATTTAGAACCAGGAATAATGGGAAAGGAATACCAGCTGCAAAGGCAATAAGTGCAAACAGAGAACAACCCCATCCATAACCAAGTCTATCAAACAGATATGGTGAGAATAATGGGAATCCAAACCCTAAAAAGCTTCTGAAAATAGAAACAGCAGCTAATGAACTTGCTGCAAACCGAGGGTTGATCTCAACTAGATATAGAACAATACAGATGAACAGACTGATGATCCCATAACCAAAGATTCCACCTCCAACAGCTGTGAATATATAGTGTTGTTCAGTTTGTGCACCCCATCCAAACCAAAGAAGACCCACTGGTAGGATGATCCCACTTTGTAATAACCAAATCAAAGAATATTCAGGTTTATAACCACCGTTTTTAATGGTGAAATGACGGGATATTTTAGCAGTTACTCTATGTGTAGAAACTGTAGCAATCAGATAACCAATAAGTAGTGATATGTACATGAGCCCAGAGCCTGATTTTGAAAGACCATACACTGAAGCAAATACTGTTGGATAACCGACAATAAGAATATATAGACAGCCATATGTTATAGCCATGAAGACACCAAGACCAAAAACGATAGGATTTGTAAATAGCATTTCCCAAGGTCTTCTTAAGTTCAAATATAACTTATCAATAAGAGTTTCACCAGTAGCTATCTCATATAGGGAATGATAGTTCTCGTTACCGGTTTCCTTTCTCACTTTTGCAGCTTTTCTTTTCAACAAATTAGGATGGTAAGTTTCCTCCAAGAACAAGGTTCCCATGGTAGCAACAAGACCATTTAGGATACATAGTGTCCAAAAACACCACCTCCAGTTAACTCTATCCACGATGAACCCTGCTATTAACGCACTAATACAGGGTCCTGCAGTTGGACCCAACCCATATATCGCATTAGCCAATCCGATGTCTTTTGTATCGAATAAATCACTTAAAACTCCCACTCCAATAGACATTGGAGCACAACCACCTATCCCTGCAAACAAACGAAACACACACATCTGTACAGTGTTTTGACTCACCGCACATGCTATATTAAACACAAACAACATCCAACAAGACACATCCAACACCATCTTTCTACCGTACATCTCTGACAATGGTGCTATGAACGGAGAGAAAACAGCCCATGCTAATAAGTATACGGAAACCATAAGTGCATTGACTGTCTTATCTGTGGAATCAAACTCCTGTGCAATGAGACTAACAGCAGGAGAAAGCATAGTTGAAGCGAACGGTGATAAGAGGGAATAAACCGATACAACAGAGGTACTTCTCCATTTTCTCCCAGTTGACCAGTTTCTTGGATTTTGTGGATCAGAATCACCATCCCAAGTCACAAGCTCAGGGTCTAATTCTTGAAACTCAACACCATCATTAACGGTGGGTAGTCCATCCTCTGTATCCAATACTAATTGTGATTGTGATTGGGGTTTACCGTCTCCTTCTACAACAATACGGTCTTCCAAAGTCGAGATTATCGTCTGAATCGTCTGTGTTCTCTTCAAATCCTCAGACATCCTATGAATAATCTCAGCACTCTGAGGAGTAAGGGGATCACATTGTACACTGAATCCAAAGTCCAGTTGAGGGAAATTGGTCTTTTCTATACAAAAAACGTCCAGTATTAATTCCATGTACTGTTAAACGAAGAGCCCTTTCATTATGGGTATTTCCTAATTGGGAAATAAGCCCGTTTATCTCATCGGGGTGCGTTAGCCGCTTCTTTTTGGGCTTTAAGGCTTTTAATTAAAGAGGAAACAAAAGTGCAGTTTGAAGTGGTCAACACTCAACGGACTCAGTGGCAGGTTTACATTGGGAGTATGGCACACTGCACACTGTAATGTAGATATGCTGTTCGTTTAGAGCAGTTTTTGTTTGGTGTGATTGGTCGGTATGATCGTTGGATAAGGTGCAGGTCATATCTTATTATACTACAGATAGTGTGTTGTTAAAGCCGTTTGTACTACTAAACGATGTTGTTGTATTGAATGTACTTTTATTAGTGATTATTAATGATAATTATGCCGTAGTTAAAATGTGTTTATATGAATATGCAGTGTTCATGATGATTGTGATTGTGTAAGAGTCTCTTTACGTTGTAGTTCGTCTGATTCTTCTTCTTCAGCTTTAGCTTTTAATCTAGCCAAATATTTGGCATCTCTTTTAGCTTGTTGTTTTTCAGTTCTTCTATTAGCCCATAGTCTTAATCTTTCACCATATAAGATAACAAACAATGGGAATGGAATACCTGTAGCAACAGCAATAAACCCGAAAATCGAACAACCCCATCCGTATCCGATACTATTATACATCTGAGATGAAAATAATGGGAATGCGAAACCTAAACAGGATCTGAAAATTGAAGCAGCTGCAATGGAACTAGCTGCGAATCTTGGGTTCATTTCAATCAAATAGTTTTGAATAGTGTAGAATACAGCGATCAAACCATAACCAAAGATACCAGAACCAAATGCAGTAAAGATGAAGTGCATTTTCTTTTGAGCACCCCATCCAAACCAAAATAATCCAACAGCGATTAAAACACCACTTTGTAGTAATAAAGGTAATCTGAACTCAGGTTTGGAAACACCTCCATTATTTTTAACCATCTTGTAATAAATATGATCAGCAATTCTTTGTGTAGCAGCGATTCCCAGGATATAACCTATTAGAATAGCAATGTACATCAACCCTGTTGAACCTTTGGAGAATCCGTACTCTTCACCCCAAACTGTTGGGAATACAACAATTAGGATATATAAACAACCATAACAAATAGCCATGAATGTACCTAATCCAAAAACCATAGGATGTTGGAATAATAAACTTATAGGTCTTGTTAAATTAACATAGAATTTTTCAGCAACAGTTTCACCTGTAGCGATTTCATATAATGAATGTAAGTTTTGATTACCAGTGGCCTTTCTTAATTTAGCGGCTTTTCTGGTCAATAGTGTTGGGACATAAGTTTCTTCAAGGAAGATATTACCATATACGGCAACAGTACCGTTCAAGATACATAACACCCAGAAACACCATCTCCAATTGGCATATTGTACGATGAACCCAGCAATTAATGCAGAGACACAAGGCCCAATGGTTGGACCTAGGGAGTATAAAGACATAGCGAATCCACGTTCGTTATTATCAAAAACATCTCCCAGAACACCAGCACCGATACAGATTGGTGCACAGCCACCTAAACCTGCCAATAATCTGAAAACACACATCTGTGTCACGTTTTGACTTAATGCACAACCCAAATTAAAAGCAAAAAGAATCCATACTGAAACATCCAAAACTATCTTACGACCATACATCTCAGATAATGGAGCAACAATTGGTGGGAAGATGGCCCATGCCAGGATATAGATGGAAACCATCAATGCAGAAAGTGAAACATTAGTCACACCAAATTCAACAGAAATAGAACTGACTGCTGGTGAAAGCATAGTTGATGCGAATGGTGAAAGGAAAGTATACAATGAAACCACAAGCACACTTCTCCATTTTCTAGCATTCGACCAATTTCTTGGATTCTTAACATCATCATCACCGTCCCATGTTACTAATTCTGGATCAATTTGAGAAAATTCAAGACCATCATTCGCAGTGGGTAGTGCTTCTTCCCTATCAGCATTTGTATACTCGGTTTTGACTCTTTGTAAATCAGCTTCGAGGTCTTCTGGCAATTCATCATCTCTTTCCAAAATCGATTGTTCTTCGGCAATACGAGCCTCTAGTGTATTGATGATACTGGCCTTGGTACGTGTTCTCTGTAGACTTATCTGACCAGAATCCATACCTGAATATAAAGCCTGTGCGTTGAATTGTGATACTTGGTCTGCTGTTAGATCATTGGTAGCATGTCTTGATAGTTTTTCCTTGAAACTTTCAACTATACTAGTAGTTCTTGAGATTTCATTATGGTTTGGGGTTGTGCCAATTCCTTCAAAGGGAGTTGGCTCAGTTTCTAAGCCAGTATGATCAACTGAGTCACTGATAGATCCACTCATTGTGCAAGATAAAGATAAGGATAAAGATATGTCTTTAGTTGATTGTCTTGTCTTGTCCAAGAAGTATTTATTTGCCAATGTTTTAATGACAGTGACAGCAATTTTTTTTCTTCTTTCTCTTTCTCTTTATTTGTCTTATATATTTAGTTTCTGGACCGGCTAATAAAATTGAATGTGCCGCGATTTCGGGCAAAAAGAAATTTAAAATGCCGGATTTGGCAATTCTTGGCAGAACAGCGGAAATGTCCTGCAGGCCGTTTTTTCTAAAACTTTCTTCGATCTGGATTCTGGAAGTGTTTTGTAGTGATCTGTTTAGTAATAGATGGGTGAGTAAGAGTGGTTATAGATTGATGATGGGGATATTGAAGACATTGAGTAAAATGGCTATGTGTTGTGTGCTTCAAAGTGACAGAGAAATGGCTTTTAAATGGTCTTCTGCTCATAGTTGATGACGCATGTATAGTGTATTTCGTAAAGCTAATTTCTGATATCATATCAATATTCAAATGATCAGATCATGGATCATGGATCATAAAGTTAACACTGTAATCTACAAGGAATATTTGATCAATTAGGAGTCAAATGGCTCACTATATGGTTGTGAATCGTATGTGTTTATGATGTGTTGACCATGGTATCATGATTAACCAACAGATATACTGCTGAATGTTTCAAGAGCTAAGTAACACGTATGTAGTTACTTGATCAGACTAGAAATTCCAGTGTCTATATTGATCTGGATTGCTTCTTCAGTGGAAACTAGTGCAGATCAATCACTGTCTCACAGAACATCCCAGAATCTTCTATAGAACATTTCTAAACCACAAGAGAATGTCGCTTCGACGCTACTCAGGTCATCTGTTATTTAAAAGCTACAATATAAACCAAATAACATATAGAGCTCATGTATCCATATCCATTTCCACCAGATTAATTTCTTCTAATTTTAGCTTATACACAATGATATACTCATCTTGACAACCAGATGTCCTTACAAAATATGCAATATTCGCGGAGAAGCTGGTCTGAAAAACATACGGATTTTTACCAAGAAAAATAGCTCGCGTGGCGTAATGGCAACGCGTCTGACTTCTAATCAGAAGATTCTGGGTTCGACCCCCAGCGTGAGTGCTTTTTTCCATTTTTTATGCATCAAGCATATAAACACAGATAGATAACATCTGTCTATATTTTTTGACTGATAGGTAGATGAGTATCAGAGGCTACAGCTACTTTAATGTTTCATTTTATTTCAATAATAAGGGCATTCATTATAGCCATTTTTATTTTATTCAATTTTTTTTGAACAGTTTCAAAAACTTCTGTCTCTTTGATAGTTTAGTTGACGACGTTACATTGTTCTCCATGAGCTTTATTAGTGAGTTGTAATCGTTGTTGATATATGACTCATAAAGTGCATATCCTGAACTAGCTGTTGTCGCATACGATCCAGGAAATACAGAGATCAATGATTGAACAACATCCTTGATAGCTAATCCATCTTTTGTGAATTTTGATAATGATGAGATTGTGAGTTGATCCAAGTTTGTGAAGACTTGTGTTATTATTATAACGGATCGTATGAGTTGCATCTTTCTAGATCTTTGTAGTTGATATTTATGAGGGATGATGTGCAAAGTATCGAGAATTAAATAAGCAAGGACTAATAGTCTTAATGTGGTCAGGATGTCTTCAATATATGTCATATGTAAAAGGTAAGTCAAGGTTGAATGTTTGGAGAAATATGACGGACGTTGTGGAGTTATGAGTGAATGAATTCGACTGAATATAGATGGTTTTGGTTTGTTGATGATCCCACTATATGACAATAAGGTAGATATGGTTGATATTAAGAAAGGAAGACATATTAAAATGAGTGAGAGATATTCGTGAGTTGCAGGTTGTTGTTGTTGTTTCCTGAGTCTTTGTTTCTTCGAAGGTGCCATTTGTGTCAATAGATTCAAAGTGTTTAAAGTGGATCAATGTATGAAAAAAGGAGTTGAAATCAGACTCATTTTCTTTATTTAAAGAGACGTTTTGTTTTGTCTTACAGCCAGCCATTTTTGTAAACAGTTATTTAAAATTCCGATGCTAAAATTCCGATCCCCGAAGATGAGATAAAAATAGTGATGTTAATTAAAGGCCATTAAAGACACTTCTGATCTATTCTGAGTGTTCATGTTCATGATCGTGTTCTTGATCTCTTTGAGCAGAAGCAGTAGAAGTGTTCAATTGAGAAACAATCAACGCGTTTGTAATTATCTCCACAAAAGAGTAATACTGGATCAGTTTCTTTCCATGGAACTCTTGTACTAAATCAAAGGTCAATGAAGCACCAATAGCTCCAAAAATATATAGTCTCGCAATGTAAACTTTCTTCAATTCGTTTAGTTTGCCTTCTAGGTACGGAATCACATCTGAGACAGCGAGGACTGTGAAGAGTACTCCTAAAACTGATGATTCTACTTCGGTGAATGTTATTTGTTCTTTCAAGATGGAAGAAAGTTCTTTTGCAAGGAATTGAGGATCAGAAAAAAAGTAGTATGCAATATAGACTAAAGCAGCTACTCTGAAGAGGATATTTGATTTCAAACTGGACATTATTGGGTGGTTAAAGTAGTTAAAAAGGCGATATAAGATCCAATTTGAAGCTTCATTTTGGAAAGGAATTTTCCAGCGACAAAACAAAAATTTAAAGAGAATTCGCGAACAAAGAAAAACAAAGAGACGGGCAAAATGAAAATGACTTTGCTCAAGCCAGAATTGCACCATCAACGAACAAAAGAATTGTTGATTTATTGTGCTGTTCTTCTGATTCCAGTCGCAATCTGTTACAATGTCAAACAATCCATCACAACCAACAAAAACTCCTGAAAGTGAGGACGACTTAGACGATCTAGATGACTACTTAGACGAGTTCCAAGACGAGATATTAAACCAGAAGTTTGATGATACACCAAAACCACAAGAAAACATTACAAAACCAGAAATAGCAGGTGATAGTACACAGAAAGACCCACTGGAGGATATCCTGAAACAATTGGAAAATGACTCGCCAGATTCCAAGGAAATGTTTGAAAAGTTGCTGAAAGACTTGACGAACTTGGAACAGAGTAATTCCCCGGATTCTCAAAAAAATGCAACAACTTCAAATAAAACACCAGATACTTTGAAAGATACCATTTCCTCTACATTGAATAGACTTAAAGAGAGTGGACCTAAAGTTGATCAAGAGATTAAAGATGAAGAACCTACAAAGTTGTTATCAGACTTGTTGAACCAGTTATCATTAGATAACGAGGGAAACGCAGGTGAAGGTGGGGATCTCGACTTCACAAACTTACTTACTGAACTATTGGACCAACTGGCTTCAAAAGCTGTGCTATATGAACCATTGAAAGACCTTAGTGTTAAGTATCCAAAATGGATCGAAGAGAATAAAGATTCAATCACTGATGAAGAACGTGTCAAATATCAAAAACAATCCGATATAGTCACTGCTATAATAACTAAATTCGAAGACCCTGAATATGACGAGAAGAATAAAGAACATAAAGAATACATTGCTGATAAGTTGGAAGAGATGCAAAATTCCGGTAACCCACCAAAAGAATTAATGGGTGATTTAGAAAAGACTGGGATCCCAGGATTCCAGTTCGACGAAGGAGATATCCCTGATGACCTTGATAAAGACATTGAGAAGGACCTTGAGCAAAACTGTCAACAACAATAGATTTTCTCTTAATTATATAAATAAATGTGAAATTATAAAATTATAAAATTATCGACCCGTCTCAGAATCGAACTCGTAAACTTTTTTTCTTCCTTTTTTTTTTTAATTTTTATATACACCGCGATTATTTCCCTTTTCGTGAATTTCCTAATTTTTCGATTTTGTTTTTATTTGAAATCCACAAAACTGTTAACAAAAAAAGTGTCTGAAAAGAGCTTTAAATCACTTGTTTCAGTGTTGAAAGAGGCTGTTTCACGATGTCACTATTGAAGAACCGTCTTCAAGAGGAGAGGTATGTGCCATATTTAGACGAACTTTGAAGGAAAAGGGCCAGAAATTAAAGAGAATAAAATACTAACAATCTTGATTACTATTAGAAAACAATGGAGAAAAGACCATCCTTTTGGTTTCTTCGCTAAACCAATAAAAGCCCCTGATGGAAGTCTTGACCTTCAACAGTGGGTTGCTGGTATTCCAGGTAAAGAATCAACTATATGGCAAGATGGTGTTTATCCTATAACGTTAACTTTTCCAGATGAGTTTCCTTCCAAACCTCCAAAAGTTAAATTTCCTGCTGGATTCTATCATCCAAATGTTTATCCTTCTGGAACTATATGTCTTTCTATATTGAATGAAGATCAAGATTGGAGACCAGGTATCAACTTAAAACAGATAGTGTTGGGTATCCAAGAACTATTGGACTCTCCAAATCCAGATTCTCCAGCTCAAGAACCTGCTTGGAGAGCTTTTGGTAAAGATAAGGCCCTTTATGAAAAGAAGGTCTTGGAACAAGCCAAAAAGTTTGCTAAATAGAGAAAAGAAAAGAAAACTGGTGAATTTGGTTGGTTTTTTACATATTAGTACAGAAGTTTTTTAAAAGTGTAATTTATAATGAAATAAAACAGAAAGAAAGACATGTAGTAAAGGGAGTAAGATGTATATAAACTTGATTAATTACGTTCAGTTTTCTTATATTGGATGAATCTTCCCAAGTTTCTGAAGACTTCATCTGCTTTCTCCTTTAAACCAGGTTGTGTTTTTCTATCAATCAATTTAACAGCAGCTTTAATCTTTGGAGTTAATTGTTCTAATTTTTCAAGATACTTCTTTTCAACAAACACAGGTTCATCATAATCGAAAGAAGCATCTCCATATACTTCATAAAGAATATCCAAGACTTCAACTGTCAAAACTGAAGAAGGTATACTTGGTTGTGCAGTTTCAACAAGTTCTAATAAAGTAGATGACACGATAAAGTTTCTTTCAACAAATCCTTGTTTCTTAGCTAAAGTACCTAAAACACCAACCAATCTTGTCAAATATTCTTCTTTCAATTCAGCTTCAATATCGCCATTTTCCAATACTAAACTTTTCAATTCTTGGATTGTATTTCCAACAAATTCATCAGTGATTGGGACTTGTTCCAAATTCACAATTAAGATGGCCCAAAGTATACCAAAAACACTAATCTTCTCTTCAAGTTCATAATCACTTAGAGATAACACAGCGTTCCATATACTCAAGGTTGTTGTAGTCCAAGCATCAACAACAAGGTCAATGGTGATGAATAGCCAACTCAAGTTGTTCAAACTCGTTAATGTTCTAGTTCTGAATTCTTCATAAGGTAAGAGTGTTAATAAAACAGTTGGAATGTTTGTGGTTAAGATAGTCACGAGTTCTTCATCGATTTCTAATTTGGTAGATGCGATGATTTCGGAAATTGCAGTGATGATTTCTAATGAAAGTTCAATGGCTTGTAATTTTGATCTAGCTTCAACTCTAACTTTAGCATCTTTATTCAAATCTTCTGGTTTGGTGTTATCTATACTGGCTGTAAGTGTTTTTCTAATATCTTCAATGTTTATCTTGGAGATGGTGTTGATGATTGTAGTCACGATGGAGGTGACGTCTTTGGCTGTGATTGATGATTCTAATAATTGTAGTTTTATACCTTGGACATAAACTTTTGATAATTCGTTAAATCTTGGGATTTCATCAATGATGGTGTATAAAGAATCAAAGTTCAAGTCATATTTAGAGGATAAGTCTTGAATGAAAGATTCTGATTGTGAACTGAAATCATAAATGAAATCTAATATAGCATTGAATAAATTAACATTAATTTTCAAAGTCTTACCATCAATTGAGAATTGTAAGATTTCTTTAATGAAAGTCATTATTGGTTCAATCTTAGTCTGTATATGTTCAAAGATATCATCACTAGAATCAGCTAATCCAGTAACAAGTGAGATTAAATTCTCAACATAATCAAAAACAAGTCCTGTTTGAACTTTTGTAACTTTTCCAGCTTTAAATTCATCGAATGAAACTTTAGCTTTTCCAAAATTAGCCTCAATGGTAGTCCAGATCCCTTGACGCCATAAATACACAGCAACATCGTATCCTTCTTCAATGACGAAATTTCTTAACAATCCAAAACTCTCCACAATAATCTCAGAATCTGAATCTGAAAGACATTGTTCCAACACAATCTGTAATAATTTCTCTTTTAACAAAAGCTTTCTAAACTTGACATCCTCAGCAAGAACACTGATAGCACCAAGTGCCATTGATCTATCATTCGAAGCAGTAGAAGTCAACTGTTTGATAAGAGGCATGATCTTAGTCCTCGTCAAGTTTTCATCCTGTCTAGAAACAGCATCCTCTTCACCATTTCCAACCCTCTTGATCGGGTTTTTTCTATGCCTCGAACTTCTGGAACTTCTCTTTAATTTACCCATGGTGTATTGACCTTCAGATAATCTCAATACAATCAAATAACCTGATTTAAAACTTGTCTGTTTGTTAAGAGAAACTTGTTTTTAGTATTAAAAATTTTTTGGTGTTCTTTGGGAGATGAGCAGCGAAAATTACCGTATTTGGAAGTATATGGGCTCGTAACCACTATATACCGATTTCTACAAATTGAAGTTGTTATTTAAAAGAAGAAGTGAGTTGGTTTGAAGAAGGTGGTGTTTGGTGTATGTACAGGTCTGGTGAGTGCTCTATTTCTTTTCTGTTTTCTCGATTTCCTTCAGGATGTTTGAGCTGATGGTTCCGTTGTTGTTGTCTGGTAGTTTGTTACTTAAATCCTTCTTTATCTCTTCGACTTCTGGTATTATTGGATTACCCTCGTCGTCGTACTCTGGGAACTGCATGTCTGTTCTGAGGTTACCGTCTTCCCTCAGTTTCTCACTGTTCCAGTGTTAGTTGCCTTGCTCTTAAAAGGAGATACAAAGTATAGTTTACTTACACAACAATAGGTTCAAAGAATCTTACGCCTGGAGACAGTTTCTGTTAGTTCTAATGAGCTTTAAAAAGAAAAAAAAAAGGGGGAAATATATGGACTTACCGGTATAAAGACCGACTGTGACCGAAAGCAGCAGTGCAGAGAAGTTGAACAAGTTGATTCTTCCCATTTTCTTATGATTTGAATCTGTTTAAATGTCTTCAAATTTGATGGTTTTTAAAGTGTTTTTTGTATTCATTTTCAATTTTTTCTCGGGCTTTTTGAATTTTCTTTTACTTAAGCGATTTTACTATCAATTAAAAGTATATTTACTTATATTTATTTATATATCTACGATAAAGTGGTTAGTAGCTATGATGTGATGTCTTATTAAACGTATTGCAATGCTTCAAAACTATCTAAAGGTCTGATCAGTAGCAATTTAATGCCCGATGCAACTGCTGCAATTCCATTGGAATTGATAGCACCTGCTTGGATAGAGGATGATGGCAAGAGTAATTTGAAAGGATAGGTTTGTAAATTATCTGACGATATATCATAAAAACTACTTCTTTCTTGTGTCAATCCACCAATTAGTTGTGAGTTTGGAGAATGGATGTACTTGGAATCTATTAACCATCCATTCAATTGTGATTCTTTAGAAGGATATGTATATCCTGATCCTCCCCTTAATGAAGTTGGATCATATGTCTTTGTCCATCCTTGTCCTATCACTGTAAGGTTATCGTTCTGTATTAGCACATCAATGATTGATTTATTAGCATTTGATGAATAAGTCACTGGATAGATGGTATATAACCATTGTTTTCTCTTCCAATCCAAGACTTTGACAACATTATCATTTTCAACAACTATCACTTTATCTGAATCACTATCAATCCAAAACTTCACCAATGTTGGAATCCCATCCAATTGGAATTCATAATTCTCACCATCATCATTCCATATTCTAACTGTTTTATCATCACTGGCTGACACAACAACACCAGTCTCTGAAATATCCAGACTATTCAAAGAATCATTATGACCCGTATAAACAACACCTCCTTTAGCAACATCATCTTCATCTAGATGGTTTATAACACTAATAGAATCATTATCATGTCCAACGACCAAATATTTCGAATTGAACTTCAACAATCTAACACCATTGAAATCCTTGAAACTCACATCAGTAGAATGGAAAACCCAACTTTGTTGAAACTCAGATGGTTGACTCTTGGAAATCTTGGAATCTAAAGGTAATGGTGTCAATATCGAAACACCATGATCATGACCCACAGCTAATAAGTTCCCATTCCAAGCTATTGAAGTAGGGATTTTTGGTAAGTTGTAAATAACAGAGTACACTTCCTTGCTGTGTACACCTCCATACACTTCAGGCAGTAGAAGACTCATCTTATCGTGTCCTTTTTGGCTGCTATTTCGATGTGATTTTTGTTGTTGTTTACACTTTTTTTTAGTATCAAAACAAAAATTAAGTACGGTGGAACCGGGCTCATAACATCTCAATATACATTTGATCTCTTTAATTGATATCTAATCTTGGTTGTTAGTGGTGGTCGTTAGTGGTATTAGTAGGGCCTACTCGGTTCAATTAGTTTGTTAGAGATTTTGAAGAGCTGTTGAACAATTTTTCTTACAATAAATTTACGTGATGTTACTACAATTGTTTAATGTACAGACAAAATGCTAATTAATGTACTCTAAATATCACTTTACTCTTCTATACCACTTCTTTTGGCAAAGTCACTGTAATATTCAAGCATATCTTCGGTGATACCTCTTGAAATTCCACTCAAAGCCTTGTCGAAATGTCTCTTACACACACAATCAGCGTTCTTATCCTCCATAATGGCCGCAAGACCTGCTTCTTGACATAATAACACAACTTCAGCACCTGAACATCCATGAGTTTGAACAGCATAATGGTTCAAGTCAATACCATCTCCAATACTCATCTTCTTGGTACAGTTCTTCAAGATTTGTAATCTTGCCTCGAGATCTGGTGGGGCAACGTATACATGTCTATCCAATCTTCCTGGTCTTAACAATGCTGGATCTATTTCTGTTGGTCTGTTTGTAGCTGCTACTATCACCACTCCTTTCAATTCTTCAACACCATCAATTTCGTTAAGCAGGGATGTCAAAACATGAGAAGATGCAGTAGTGCCACTTCCACCATCAGATCTATCTGGTGATAATGCATCTATTTCATCAAAGAAGATGATCGAAGGAGATGCAGCTCTAGCTTTTCTGAAAATCTCTCTAATGGCTCTTTCAGATTCACCAACATATTTATTGAAGATTTCAGGTCCTTTAACAGCAAGGAAATTAACACCAGATTCTGTAGCTAGTGCTTTAGCTGTCAATGTCTTTGAACAACCTGGTGGACCATATAACAAAACACCCTTTGGCGCAGTAACACCTAATTTCTTAAATGTTTCAGCAGCTTCTAACGGCAGTTGAACCATTTCTTTTAATTTAGTCTTTAGATCTTGTTGTCCTCCAATATCATCCCAATGAACTTTTGGCATCTCCAAAAAGATTTCTCTCATTGCACTTGGTCTGACTTCAGTCAATGCTGTTTCCACATCTTCCAAAGTAACTTTCAATTCAGCAGTTGGTGTATTAACCAGTAATCCTCTTTGAATAGTCTTCATGACACTTTCTCTACATAAAGCGATTAAATCAGCACCAACATACCCATGTGTCTTTGAAGCGATGATTTGAACATCATCTTTACTTAATTCATGTTTCTTCATGGTTTCAAATTGTAGCTTTAGGATATCATGTCTAGCTTCAGCATCTGGAATACCAATCTCAACTTCTTGATCAAATCTACCTGGTCTTCTTAAAGCAGAATCCACAGAGTTTGGTCTATTAGTAGCTGCAACAACGACTAATCTTCCTGAATTTCCAACACCATCCATCAAAGTTAGCAGAGTGGCAACAACACGACTTTCAACTTCACCAGAATCATCACTGGATCGACTTGGTGCTAATGAATCAATCTCATCAATGAAGATTATCGAAGGTTGATAACGTTTTGCTTCGTTGAATAATTCACGTAATGCTAGTTCAGTCTCACCTAGGTATTTTGAGACGATGGAAGGACCATTAATTGTAAGAACATGAGCGTTTGTTTCTTGTGCAACGGCTCTTAATAACATGGTTTTACCTGTTCCTGGAGGTCCATGTAATAAGATTCCTCGAGGTGGAGTGACTCCAAAATCTGAAAAAATTGAAGGTTGATGTAGTGGGAGTTCGATTGTTGATTTCAAAAGTTCAATTTCTTTAGATAACCCACCAACTTGAGAGTATCTAGTTGTTTTCGGTAGGTTATATTTTGTATCGACTTCACTTTGTTCAGAAAAAGTTATTGAAGTTGAACCTCTTTTAAAAATGATTGGTGGTGATAAGAAACTTTGGAAACTTTCTTCTTCAACATCTTCTTCTTCACTGATACTCAATTTTTCCAGCTCAGTACCATCATCAACACTGATAACAACTAAATCATCATAAATCTTCTCATCTCCCTCGTTCAAACCAGGAATACCAAACTTATAAAACACCATACCTGGCATTAAAATCCCAACCTCATCAAACAGTTTCTCCACGGATTTTCTAGCTCTTGGGTGTAGTTCAGTACCATTAACACACCCAACAGTGACATTGATACCATAGTTTGGTTGTGTTGAGACTTTCTTGACCTCCACACGATCACCAAGGATTAAATTAGGCACGGTTCTTAAAGTCTGTGAGATATGAATCACATTGAATGGGGCATTTTCATCAGAAGCAGCACTGACAGCAATGATACCGGAGCTCTCACCTTCTTTGGCAACATGGATAAGAGTACCGACTGCAATATCTAGATTTTTCAAGATGGAAGGATGGAGATATGTTTTCAGTATGTTCTTTGGAGAGAAGTTTTGGGATGGTCTTGAGATGAAACTGCGGGGAGTTTTCACTTTTTTCTGTGCAGGTTCAGCAGCATCATCTGACTGGGGCTTCTTACGTGGTGTTCCCTTTTTAGAAGACATTTTCTGGGAACTTTTGGAAGAGGAATTTGTGTCTGTTTTCAACACTTTTTTGTGTGTTTTGAAGCTCATCGCAATTTTTTTTTTTTTTTTTTTTTTTTTTTTTTTTTTTTTTTTTTTTTTTTTTTTTTTTTTTTTTTTTTTTTTTTTTTTTTTTTTTTTTTTTTTTTTTTTTTTTTTTTTTTTTTTTTTTTTTTTTTATTGTTTTTATGTCTTTTGATACTTTGTTAGTTTTTGTACTTGGAAAGACGACTTTTTATACTGTTTTAAGAGTGTTTAGACTCATCAAACACTTCTGTTCGAGTGATAATTGATATACTACAACATGCTTAGAATACGACACTTTTTTCAGCCGATTTCTCATCAATTTGGTAGCAGAAGTTACCATTCTATCGCTAATATCATCAATACTCATAAACCAATCAGCTATCGCACAAAGGAAGAAATCGATATTTCCAAATCTCTGAAATTCAACAATGTTCTACAATACATCCAACAGAATCCAATCAAGAAACGTTCCATCCAACCAAAAATCAAAAACTTGAGGAGATATCTCGGGAATGATACCAATATCAGTGATGAATTACTATGTGTTGCGATGCATCCGTTTGATGAACAACATATCCAAATCAAAATAGAGGGAAAACCAACACTCATAGACATGGATAGTATAGAGAAGACAGGTGGACAGTTGTATCGCCTACAAAGTTCTCTGTTCTTAGTTGACAAGTTTCATCAAAGTTATGGAATCGATATATTACAAACTGAACTATCAACACAATTCACACGAACTTCGACTCTGAATGCATACTTACTACGGAATAACCTACTCAAGATTCCAAAAATGGGATCGAATCATAACAAACATCTGCATATTGTTAAAGCCAAGAGGATTTTATTCAGACTGATAGGATTGATAAATCTTCTAAAGGGGAAGAAAAGCGCTTCTGACTTCATACACAAGAATGTCTGTAATGATATATTCGAATCTATCCTGTCTAAAAGAAGGTGAATACTACATATGAACACACCCCATAATATCTCATTAGAACACCAAAAGAGGATATTATTTATAGATATAAACTTGCACAGAATACAATGTCTCTCTTGATTTGTTCTTGAGCAATAGTCATTTTAGAATGTAATGATGAATCACCAATGATCAAAGCAGCAGATTTCACTTCACGACAAATTTCATCCAATCTTGTAATAACTCTCACAATTGTACCTTCTGCTTCAACACTCAACTCCATGATTTCCTTGAAAGTAAGACCTCTGGCCCATTCATAAACAACATTGACTAAAGCGAATCTCTTTCTCTCAAAGAATGTTTCTTCTTCTGATGTCAAGGTCACTTGATGTTTGTTATACACATCGATGATATTTCCCATGATCTCCAAGATCTTATCTTTACCTTTCTCTAATCTTGGTGTGATTTTAGATTCCTCTTCTTCGGAAGAACGGCCTTCGTAAACAAAAGCAGATAACAACGCAACGATTTCTTCTGGTTCAAAATCACCCAAGAAGTTATCCAAGATTAGTTCGGTAAGAACTAATTCCCAACCACTATTGATCTCACATGCAACACGACCTTTCATCACAACGTTCAAGTTATTATCGACGAATTCTAATTCTTTCAACACTTCTAATCTTTGTTCGTAGTTTGGTAATAGTTCCAAGTTTTCATCTGACATTAATGATTTAAAATGTTCAATTTCTTTCTTTATACTATATTCTTTGTTTAAAGTTCTGAAATAATCACCAAATTTGACACTATTCAACACAGGTGTGTTTTTAAGTTTTTCAATGATTTTATTTCTGGCGTTTTGTAATTCAAACAGGTTAGCAGAGGCAAACCCACCAGATTCGGTATGTTCTTGCCATTTAGTTTGAAATCTCAAAAACAACCCAATTTGATCTTTCAATTGATTGATTGCTTCTTGGTTACTTCTCAGCACTGCAAATATATCAGTGTTGGAACTGGCTCTGCATACCATTTCAATATTTGTTAGAGGAATCTGTACGATTTTCAAATCACCTTCATAAATCATTTTAGTGAAATGTGTGTTGATGAATTTAGGAATTTGAGTGATGAAAGGTAATCCTGTTGGAGTTTCTCTTTCACTCTTACCAACATTGAAAGTTAAAACTGAAACCAATGGTGCAGCTGTAGTGTTAGTGGATGCTTCCAGTTTGACCAACACACCAAGTTTGGTTATTCCAGCTGCATCTTTGAATACTAAAAATCTTCCTGGTCTTAATCTCTTAGCAGTGACTGGATTTTTCAAAAGCTCTAGAGTGACAGATTCGGTTAATTTCTTATATTCAATAAGATCGTCAAAGGCTTCTTGTAATTCTTCAATAGTAACAGCATCTTCTATTTCTAAAGGTGGTAAAGCTTTTAAGTCTTCTTCTAATTTCTTTACTTGACGTTCATGTTCTGGTAACATAGTTTGAGAAGTATTCTCACTGAAAGAATGTTTAATCATCTCTTCAACTCTTAGAGCTTCAATTCTCAACAAGTTCAAAATCATATTATAAGTCAATCTGAATTGTGATACTAGTTTAGTTGGAGTACCCAATGTAACATCCTTGAAAGTCAACCTACTCAAAGGCTCAGTATATGACATCACAATAACAGTACCGATCTTATCTAGACCACGACGACCAGCTCTTCCGGACATTTGTGTGAATTCACCAGGCAATAAATCTCTGAAATTAACACCATCATGTTTTCTCAATTCACTGAAAACAACAGTTCTAGTAGGTAAGTTCAAACCCATAGCGAATGTCTCAGTAGCAAATAACACTTTGATCAATGTCTTTGCAAATAGAATTTCAATAACTTCTTTCACGATTGGTAATAAACCACCATGATGGACTGCAATACCACGAGACAGCATATCTCTTATTGAAATGATTTGTGGTAATTCACGATCTTCTTTCTTTAATCTTGAAACTGCTTTATCAATAAACATATGGATTTGAGATTTTTCTTTAGCATTACAGAAGTCAACACCTGTCAATGTATTTGCATATTCTTCACATCTCTTCTTTGAGAAGACAAAGATAACTGCTGGTAATAAACTGTTTGTGTTTAGATATTGAACTAGTTCAATCCATGTGGTTTTATTTGGACGACTCACCTGGTTGAATCTACGTCCATTACCACCACTAGCACCACCTCCTCTTGCACCACCTCTTCCGGCATTTGCACCTCCACGGGCTCCTCCTCTTCCAGTATTTGAACCTCCACGAGCACCACCGCGAGCACCTCCTCTTCCCCCACGAGCAGCATTTGCTCCAGAAGATTTGGAATCACCAGGTTTATTGTTTGTTTCATATAGATCCAAATATTCATTGAAGTTCTTATCTTGGAATGTTCTATTAGCATCAATCAACTTAATCAACTTCTTCTTAGCCCAAACTGATATTTCTAAAGGAACAGGTCTCTTTGGTGTAGAAATAACATAAATATTCTTATGTTTAGTTCTACCGACCCAATTAGCAAATTCAAAAGTGTTTGGAACAGTAGCACTTAATAGGATAAACTTAACATGATCTGGTAACATGATAATAACTTCTTCCCAAACAACACCTCTATCTATATCATTAACATAATGCACTTCATCAAAGATCACAAACTCAACATCTCTAATCAAATCAGCACCTCTATAAAGCATGGATCTTAAAATTTCAGTAGTCATAATCAAACAGTTTGCTTCAGGATTGATTTGAACATCACCAGTGATTAACCCAACATCAATACCTTCAAAATCTTGTTTGAAATCTCTGAATTTTTGATTAGATAACGCTTTGATAGGTGATGTATAGATGGCTTTTGTCATGTTTCTATTAGCCATCGCAATTGCATATTCTGCAATGACGGTTTTACCAGCAGATGTATGTGCAGCAACAAACACCGAGTCACCTTGTTCTAAATGATAAACAGCTTCTTGTTGGAATGTATCCAATTCAAACGGCCATGTTCTAGCCATGTTTGGAATCAGATCATCAAAATCTTCAATTTTATGATCTAAGTCGACTACATGAGCCCAATCCTTCTGTTTTTGAACCAATGGGAGTTGAGTATCTTGTTTATGAGCTCTTCCAAAGTTTATATCGACAGGTAGTAGTTCATCAATATCTTTTTCGAATGCGTTATTCGTTTTAGTTTGTAAATCCTTTTCATCATTCAGTTCTACTAGATCCAGTGATGTGGTTAATTTATCAACATCGTCTTTATCTTCATCTTTGTAAAGATCTTCTTGTGATTCATCTAGTTTTTCAACCTCTTTCAAACTTTTTCCAATATCATCCTTATCATCATCATCATCATGACTCAATTTCAATCCTCTGCTTAGTCCTTGAGCAATATCAAAAAGACCATCATCATCTCTATGTAGCTTCGCAGTATCTGAACTCACACCTGAGTCATTTTTCATTGAAATCCCACCTGGTTTAAATGGCAAATTTGATGTATTACCACGTAGTGATGATTCATTAGCGGCATATTTTCTATTAAGACTGATCGAAGTTGAACTCTGTGCGTTTCTCAAATCAGCAGCGTTCAATTCTTCAGAGAATTCAACAATCGAACAGTTTATTCCTCTTCTTTTCGATCTATATTTCGTTCTGGAGATAGAGCCAGGTAGTTTGGTCAACATGTCATACAATTCTGGTTTTGACTGTTGTGGAACGGACTGGACGAGATCTAAAAGATCCCACGGAAGAACGTTCGACGGGTTCAGGAACTTGTCCTTCAATTCGTCTTCCAACATTGTTTTTATGAGTTTTCAAGTGGCGTTTTCTTTGAATTTGTTTATAAACTTTTGTTTTGTTTTAATTTTCATTTTGTTTTTCATTTTCATTTTCAACAAATCTGGTGAAATGGCGATTTTTATATAAATCATATAAATTAAAGAGAAAAAGTCCTTTGAATTACTTACAAATTCATGAATTCAGTTATAAAGACGACGTGAGTAGCTTTTATATATATATTATAATACAAAATCAATTATTTACTTTTCTTTTCCCTTTCCTTCCAAATCCATACAATAAATTTATTCTTCTTCAGAACTTTCTGAACTTATATCATCATCATCATCGGAATCAGAACCGTCATTAATATTTGAAGAATTAGCATTTGCTTTTGGTTCAAATAACTCAATTGTCTTCTTCAATGTTTCAATCTCTTTATTACGTTCAGCTTGTGTTAGATTCTTATTCTTTTTAGTCTTTTTACCATTTCCATTCACGGTAATGGCATTAGGACGACGTTGTGTACTTTTCTTCTTGAAGACAAAACGGTATAGTTTCAGAATAGTGTTATTGTCCAATTGATCTATATCTAATTCAATCTCTTCCCCACTCTGGTTGTTCAGGTTCAAACTTTCACTAATGATTGTCAGCACTTGGTTTAATTTCTTATCTGGTAAGTCATTAATACGTTCACTCAACTCTCTCTTCATATCATATGTAATAGTAACATTAGAACTTCTTCTTCTCTTCTTGGTTTTCTTACCCTTCTTTTTATTAGCAGCTCTAGCTTTTCTGATTTTATCTAGCTCTTCTTTTTTCAGTTTAGCTAAATCAGCCTTCATTCTTTCTAGTTGTCCTTCCAGGTATTGAATTGCAGGACTCGTTATTGCGCTTTCATCAATGATTTCATTGTCACTTTCTTCTTCAGAGGTATATTCTTCTTCAGATTGGTTTGGAGAGGCAGGAGTTAATGGTCTATCAATCCATTTCTTATCGAAAATAGCTTCTAATCTATGACCCATCATATTCACTGCTGTACCTTCTGGGTTGAAAGTGTAACAATTCTTGAAAACAAGACGAATATCATGTTCAAACTCATCTGCATTTTCATATTGGTTGTTATTCAATTTATTCTGTATGGTAGCAAAATCCATTGGTTCTTTTATATAATCAAAATAAGTTGGACAGTTTAAAGCAACTGGATCAACAGGCTCTAAGAATGGATAGTTGAAAGTTTCGTATTTCTTTGAAGCCAATTCTTTCAACACTGTTTGAGAAAACCTTAGTTCAGCAACAAACTTCTTTTTTCTTGGTCTGATGTCGTAAGGCATATCTTTTGGTTTAGGTGGATGGATTTCTCTTTTTGGTCTACCATTAAGAGCAGTAGTAGAATCTCTTCTTATGGTTGGAACACCTTCTGAATTTAGTTCACCACCATTTGTTGCGGTGGATTGTTTTCTTCTTCCAGAATTAGTAACTTTGGTACTTGGTGGTAACTCTCTTGGAGGTACATTCAGCAAATGCTTCTCAAAAGCCGCTTGAATGTTTCTAGCCATTTGAGCAATGACAGAATCAGCACCGTTGAATTTAGCACAGTTGGCAACAATCAAATTAAAATCATCAACGAATTTAGATAGATCATCATAAGCATGGGCATTTATTTTCTTTTCAATGGTGGAAATATCCATTGGTCTTGGTATAAAGTTATAGTAGAATGGGATTTTCAGTTTTTCAGTATCCACAGGTTGTAAAAAAGGAGCAGCATCTTTCATTCTTTTGATAACTCTTAGCACTTTCAATGCAAATTGTTCTTGATGTTTTGGAATTGGGTTTGATGGAAGGTTATTGAGGTCTGGTTCTGAAGGTGGTTTTGGTGCTGGTGTCATTTGTGAAAAATCTATGGTTTGCGACTGGTCTTGCTTCTGTTCAGGCTGTGGTTCTGTGTTGTTAGCTTCCGATGAAGCAGTCTCATCTGGTTTTTCTGTTGTTGTGGTGGTGGTGGTGTCGACAATGGAAGTATCAGCCTTAGTCTCATCTTCTTGAGGGATCTCTTCTTCTTGTTTTTGCTCTGGGACTTTCTCGCTAGCAGGTTCTTCCTGTTTAGTTTCAGTTTCTGTGGCCACCTCCACTGGCACTGGCACTGGCACGGCCGGTTGTTCGGTCGCGACTGGAGTTTGTTCCTGTTTATCTTGTGTTATGGCATCATCGTCTGTCTTGATTTTCTTAGCAGCGCTTTCCTCCACTTCGCCAGTGAGGTCGTGCTTCAAAGCATTGTCCAGCAGCAAAGGAGCCTCAGCAGCAGAAGCAGCAGCAGCCGCGTTGACGTTGACGTTGACTGCAGGCTCACTAATTGCGCTCATTTTAGAAAGGAAGGGATTTCCGCGAATTTGTTGATAACAAAAGAATTGTCCGCTTTGGGAAATATTTCTTCTTTCGTCAGGAATTTTTGGTTTTCTTACCAAAAATGAAAAAGTGGAATTTTCATCGTTTAAATATTTTTTTCAACAAAAAAAAAACTTTTAATATTTGTTGCCACCGAAACACAAAAACACAACTGTTACCCGGATTCTTTAAATTATTTTCGCGCATTTGTTTTTGTTTTTAATAAATAAATTAATTATTACGTAATCATTCAAAGACACAAAAACAAAAATAAACGCGTCAGCTATACAAAATACAAAGTACAAAATACAGTAATCATCTTCTATATGGTCATTGTATGTTCATTGAATTATATCACAAGTGTACAGTAAGCAGGTCATTAGAGCTGAACTGTTTGTTACAGGTTGGGCATTTTCTCATACGCGCAGCAAGTCTCTCTTTGGTACATTCTTCACAGAAGAAGTGTCCACAGTTCTTGATGACAGTGTCCTTCCAATTCTTGGAACATAGGGAACAGTATATTAGCGATCTGTATTGTCCGAGTTCTTCTTGGTTGACACTCTCTTTTCCTTGTGTCTTGTACTTCAAGAGTTGATCTTTGGCGACTGAAAGTTGAGATTCTGCTTTTGATAGTTTTAGTTTTAGTTCTGTTTCGGATTTTAACAAATTGTTGTAGTTTTCTGATGTGGAGGATTGGGATTCGTGGAATTGTTTAGTTTCTTGTTCTAGAGTTCTCTTTTTTGATTCCAATAAAGTGATGGAGTGTGTCAAAGTCGTTATTTCTCTATCTTTAAGTGCGATTAACTTGTTTGAGTTTCTCAATTGGTTCTCTAGATTAACTAATTCTTCTTTAGAAAATGTTTTTAATTCTTCTAGTGCTATGTTTTTCGTTTCCAAAGATTTCACAAGTTCTTTTAGTGTTTTAATCTCTTGTGTTAAAGAGTCCTTGTATCTCATTGCTGCAAAGTATTTTTGATCAGCTTTTTGTTTTTCAATCTTGTATTTGGATATTTGTGAATCGAAATCAAGAGCTGTCAGCATTTTATCGAGTTGTGAAGATTGTAATGATTTGAAAGCAGATTCTAAACTTTGAAGTTCTTGATTCAAAATGGAGTTTTTCTTCTTCAATGACTCTAAGTCATCATCATTATTAATCTCAATAGGACTTTTAGTCTCAAAGAATTTTGATTGTGATTCTATTAGGTCTTTCAACTCTTTGATCAAAGTTGAGTGTGATTTTTCGGATTCTAGGATCGAAATCTTTGATAACAACTCATCTCTTGCTGTTCTTATTCTTATTAGATCATTTTCCAATCTAGAAAACTGATCAACAACTTTTTGCTTTTCTTTACCAAATTCACTGTTCAGCACATCGTTCAATGAGTTGGATTTAGTTTCCAAAGCTAGGAAGTTTTCTTTAAGAATATCGTATTTTTGTAAAGATTCTGTGTGTTCAATGTTTAAGGATTCATATTTAGACAGCAGTTCTTTATATTCATTAGAGTTATGTGATTCATCAACTCCATTGAGATGAGCTTCTTTCTTTGAAAGTTCTTCATTTAATGCTGCCAATTTTTCAAGTTGATCTTTAATAATCTTTTCTTGTGTTTCAACAGTTGAAGTTTTCTCTTTCAATTGACCCTTCAACTCTTCAAGTGCTTCTTGATCAACTGGTGCAGAACCATTGGATTGCGGAGTTGTCTCTTTCTTAACTGGTTCTGTAGTAGAATCAGAGGTAGTAACTGGTTCTTCTTTCTTTCCTGCATTGAATCTTTCAAGTGTTTTACTTTCTTCTCTTCCAGTTTGCTTGATAAGATCTAGGTATTTTGTATGTAGTGAGTCGTATTGTGATGTGAGTAGTGCATTCTTCTTTTCAAGGTCTTGTTTAGAGAATTTTAATTCATTTAATTCATTAGATAATGTAGTGATATTCTGTACGAAATCTTGGGATTTTGTGGATGAAACTTTAGACAAGATTTGGTTCAATTTATCTTTCTTTTCATTCAACTTTCTCAAGTCATCACTATCATCATCATTATCATCAATATCAACCGATATCAACACATCTTTGTTAATATCGCTAGGTTCTATATCTTCAACTAAACCAGCAGCAAACTCAGTAAATTGGTCTATCCAAGCCAGCACCAGCAGCAGTTTCTTTTTATAGAGCTCATATTGACGAGAGTATGAATCTATCTTAGACTGGAGAACAGATGCATTTGATTTGTATTGCACCAATTGTCTATAGATAGCTTCCTTTTGGAAGTAGATAACATCCTTTTGAGTCCAAGGCCCACTTTCGGACAGTGTACTCAGCACTTTACGCTTCTTGTTGCTTTCATCGTGCTCTGCCTCTGCAAGTCTCTTGTCTGACATGGCCTCCGGAATAGCTTTTAGATGTGTTTGTTATTATTTGTTAGTAAGTGAACTCGACTGTGTTTTTTTTTTTTTTTTTCATTTCTTCAATGAATTAAATTGTCAGGGTAACGCACTTTTTCTTCAAAAAGAAGTTGGTCACATGACACATCACGTGCTGTTCTTTTTTTAACCCGTCTGGGACAAGTGCTTCTAACCACCCACTGACCCACCTGCATCGCTTAGAAGGTTACGTACCTGGAATTCTGCATTAAAACAAGATCTGGCCTCTCGCTTTAACTTCACAGACAAACACCTCCAGCAAAAACTAGCCGCCGCTACACCCACTTCACCACAACAACAACAACAACAACATCACCATCATCACCGCGGATGCTGCCACTAACGAAGCCGTCCACTGTTTACACGCCGACATCGTCCAGAGCTTCGTCCACGGACAAGCTGTCTTCGCTGCCCTCACTTTCACTGACAGCATCTTCTCCCTCTCCTTCGCTTCTCATGGCAAACCATCAACAATTACAGAACCACTACCGCTCACTAGCCCTTCATCTCAAACAGTTCCAGCTCAAGTCATCAGGAACCGCCAAAGTCAACCATCTAAGACTAACACTACTCAAATTTCTCCGGCTGGACCAACAACCGCTTGCCTCTGATACAGTCAAAGCTAATCGAGGTGAAGCGATCTATATTCTTTCAAAATACTGGTCTTTACTCCTGTCAGATTTGGTACTGAATTGGGGGAAGATATCGTATGTGGATCATACATGCTACTTGGAAGTCATCTCAAGAATCGTCTCGAGGAAAGAATGGGACTTCCATTGTGGGGATGAGCTCCAAAAGTTGCTAATATCAACACTTCATTTCATCTTCACCAAATTATTTAATTTGAAAACCCTTTCCTTAAGTTTGAATGCTTTTATTGGTAAAATATTCAGTTATGCATTCTTCAAAGTCCCTCATTTCGCTGATATCTTGCTATTCACTCTATTTGTGAAAAATCATTCCATTAAATCAATCGCATCCCCTCATACATCAATATATATCGACAATGCTTTTGATAAACACCTACATAGATTTGTGAACTTTCATGGAGATTTCTCTAGACTTTTGAACGACGAAACTCCGGATATCAAGCTGCTCAACTCCAATTGTATGGTTCCTCCTAGGGTTCTCCGTTTTGATCACGATGCTGATGATGAAACATTCGATGACCCTTTTGTGGTGGATCTTAGAGATACTTCATGGGTTAAAAGATGGGCTAGTTATGACAGTGATATATTCAGATCTTTCCTGAAACACTACTTATCGAAATGTCTTGATGTTGAACAGTCTACGGATCCTCAAAGTTTCATATCGAGTATCCCGGGTGGTATTTTGATATATTGTCATTTATGTGAGATGCTGAACTCAAACTTTGGGATTTTGAGAACATGTAAGGTTTCCCAAGTCAAAGTCAGTTCCAAGTCTAATACTGAAGTTGTTGCATTCTTCAGTCAAAGTTCTAAGAATCAAAAGAATAAATATCAAGCAACTTTAAACAATACTCCTTTGTTAAAGATTTTCAAGATCGCACAAACATTAGTTTATGATCCTCAGTTGGTACTATCCCCTTCTTCTGTCAAATTGATCATCAGACTATTTGAGTCATTATTGATTACAAAAGCTTCCACCTTATCTCCTTATAACGCTGTCAACTGTGAAGTCATGTACGATATCTTTTTACAGTATTGCTTACACTTTTATGATAAGAATGATCAAAAATCACTAAGTCATTTGAATTGGATGTTTTGGATTAACGGTTTGGTGAGAATGTTATCAACTGAAAACATGATCTGTCAAACAAAGTCATTGTCATCTCTTTTCAATTTATGGAATATGATACCCTTGGAATACATACTGAATAAGAAGCATAATCATTTTGAAGATTGGGTTAGTGACTCAAGGTCTTCTTTGATTTATAATATTTCGGTTTATCTTGCATCAAAGGAAATTTGGGAATCCTTCTTCATTCATTGGCAGCCTCTGATCAGACACTTATATCAAAGATTAATCATTTTCAAAGTAGTTGGTTGTCAGAACTACAAAGAGTATAAGATTGATAATATGAACCATTTTGTCACTACAACCTCAATACGTTTTTACAATAACTATCAGAAACTGGTCAAAGATAACTTATTGATAACTTACAGAGTTTTTGTTGAGAAATATCAGTCATCGAATATCACAGGTTTGTCTCAATTTGAACTGGTCCCATCAAACCCAATACTGAACCAAAAGATGATTATCACTTCAATGAATCAAAATAATGATACGTTTCCTGTGTTTGATATTCTGGAATCTAAAGCATCATCTTCTAGTCTTAGAAACTTATCATCCTCGTTCAGCGTTCTTGCTACGAATAGTAAAAAGATATATGCTTACGATATCTTTGACGATGCCATCTATTCATCCTCAATAGGTTCCACACCACCACCAAGTCAACTACCAAGCTCAAAATCAAAGACTTCATTAAAATCACTTCTTACACACTCTCCTCAGCAGAGATCACCAAATATCTCAAGATCAAGCTCTTCATCCACATTGAACAAAGTTCCAATTTTATCAGGTGCACTCAGTTTCCTAAAGAAAGTTGGATCATCACCAAACACAAATTCAGATCTCACAAACAATTTACAACTACCACCACAAAATCCTAGAAGTGCACAAACCTCACCAAAGATGAAAACAGCTTATGAGTATATCATTCCATCACCTTCAAGCTCATCAATCTCAGATGAAGATTCCAAGAAATCAAGCCATCTTGTTCATCAACATAATTACACTTCAACAAGTTTGAGCTCATTGAATAGTTCAAGTACTTCAATCAATACATCCAATGGAACTTCACAATTGAGTATTGGCAATAACAACCTCTCAATGGATTCAATTCCTTCTCCTCCTGAATTATCTGTTAAACTACCAGAATCAATGATTTTCAAATACAAATATCAACTAGTTCCAACCAAAGAATGTTATCAAAGATTTCAAGGCAAGATTCTCAATAAGAGTACGGGTGATTCTCAAACTTTTTCTTCTAAACCTTCCATACCAAACTCAACTTCATCCAAGTTTTACAACTTTGAAGAAATTTTAGAGCCTTCTCCAAATTTACCATCAAAACCACGTCTACCTTTTGAATCTGATAAACATTATACTAATGGTGAGTCTCTTGGAAACACAGGAATTGGATTATTAGTTGATGATGATTTGAATTCAAGCTCTGACTCATTGAATGAATTGAATAATTTCTTGGAAATCAAATTAAATTCCAACTTCTCATTAGATGATGATGATAATAATGATAGGCTGAATGGTACTAAAATGTTTGGAAACCTACATCATTTCACAATTTTAGGAAAAGCACTAAATGAATGGGATTTAATTCTCAAAGAATATGAGAAATACATTGAGTTGGTAACTGATGAAATTGTCGCTTTGAACTATCAAGATGGAAATTCAGATCTCAACATATATGATCAAAACTGGTTCACTGATCCATTCATGACATGTGATATACCATTACCTAAAGCAATGGAATAATAAAAATTCCATCCCCTCAATTTGTATTATGAAGATTCATACATACATACATATAACGCATATATATACCTACTTTTTTTCTTTGTTTCAATTCTTGCATTTTGAACACTATATTCCAAGTGTTTTGAATAGCTATATTTCTACAACAATGTTTTTATTTGAACGCATTTGCATGTTTTATAAGGTCATCATTATATTAATGAATATTATAGAATCAATCACACATATTTATTCAATTATAATTTTTTTTAGTCATCATTCGTATGAAATTTCTCTGTAACATCAATCTCAAGGTCAACATTCAAGTTTGGATCTGTTCCAATGTACTTCCCCGTATTTGCATCTCTTTTCAAAACAACTGGGTTTGTCAAATTTGGTTTGATATTATTTTCATTTTCACTTTCATCATCATCAATTGATTGTCCTTGGTCTTTAGATGTTTCTCTCCAAATTACCAACCCACTGATTGTACTTACCAAGATCAAAGATGATATGATCCATAGTGTTAATGTTCCAATAACATAGCTGATAAGTCCATAATGGTATAAGTAATATCTCAATCCTTTCCAAGCAGTATCTATCGAGATTGAAGATTTTGAAGGATCAATAATCACATTTGGTTTATTAAACTCTAACAAGATGTTGAAATCCCCATTTTCGAAGAACTTGTTGTTCTCGGGGGTTAAATAATCATTAAACTTCAAATCTGAAAGTAAATCAACTTCAAACCTTGTATCTCTTGAATTTATATACGTGTTTGAGATGATTGGTGGGATGAACCAACTGAAAGCAGGTGGGAAGAACTCATTCAATGATATTCCTGGTTTTTTCGTATCATCATCACAATTTATCACTAGTGTGTTCATCGATGATACCAATACTTGAGCATTGCTCAATTGATGGATATTATTAGTCAATGGCCATAAATTGAACTTCTTGGGGATGTATGGTCTTGTTCCATATGGACTTAGTTGATTGATCAACTTAGAAGAGACAATGGAGGTTTTATACATCACAGTTTGGTATTTTTTGGAATCATCTTGACAAAAAGCATCAAATTTAAGGATGAAATCATAATTCAAATCAAAATCAAACCCATTGAAAACTTCCTCAGTTTCTTGATTCACCGGTTGATTCGCATATAATGGTGCAAGTGTCTTGCCAATAACAACGAATGGTGGGATGTTGGAGAAGTCATAGTTTAAAATATAGTTCGATAGGGGAAGTTCAATGTTTGGAATGGGTATCAGTATGTTGTAGAAGTAGTTGAATGAAAGTAATGAGAATGGGAAAAGAACTCCAAAGATAACTGAAGTAACTGTTGTTGCTATTAATAGGATTCTTGCTGTGATTACAGGAATCCTTATACTGAGATATACCGGTGCAGTGTTTGACATTGTGCTCCTAATCTAAAGTTTGCTGTTGTTTTATATGTCACAAGTTTTTATGGGGGTTTTGTGATGTTTATTGAAAGAAGATTTTACCACAATTCTTGTGGAAGTTTGTGTTCTGAATCTGAGATGTTCTTTAGACAAGGTTTGAATGATTGTTTATGCTCAGTATATTAGATTAAGGTAAGGTAATTGATACGTTATTAGTGGGTATAACTGGTGTTATAAAGCTAGTAGTATTTGTTTATTGCTTTGATAAGTTTTAACAAGACTCGTGTCACGTGATTGTTGAAGAATCTATTTCCGTTGGGTTTTCTTTTTCCGCTTAGATAAAAAACTATCAAAAACTATCAAAATCGATCAAAAACTCATAAACAACAGACAAAAGAGAAGAAGTTATGAATCTACATCAACTACAAAGACACAGAGGTTAGAAATCTTCATCTATGAGAAAATTGAAGAAGTTTATTTGTCACTTTGGTTAATCTTTCCATAGCAGTTTGTGAAGAGATCTGGATAATAACAGTTCACTAATAGTACTGGTTTCGGCCTCAGCTTCGGCTTCAGTTCCATTATAATCACCAGACTCGATCGCTTTTAGAAGCCTGACTCTTTTACGTTGTTGAAATATCAACCCCGTGAGAAATGCTTGAAACGTCAATTTCAGTGTTTCATTAGAATCAGCACCATTACCATCTCCATCAACACTTGAAGGGTTATTTGGGATATCCATTGTACATAAACCATCTCTGAAAATGGTATATTTGAGTGGTAGGAATACAGCTTCTTTCATATTTTGGCCATACCTTTTAAAATTATCAGAATAAAGGTTTTGCTGCAACATATAATGTTCCAATTCCTGGTATGTGTTGATATCTGTTTGGATGAATACAATGGTCTCAAGGTCAGCCAAGATGAACCCCTTCACTGTTGATGTATCAACAACATAACGATAACATTGGCGAAGTATTCCAGCTAGCCTTGTCATTTTTTCTGGATCATCGAAAGCTTCTTCCTCAAAGTATTCCCCTAGGTTTGCTACTTTTATTTCAATTAACCCTAAACAAACGTTATACAAACCAGTTCCCTCAAAGATAATAACGTCAGAAAAGCTTTTAGGGTGTAGGTTAGAGCCATTGTAAATTGAGGACTTTCCATCTTCACAGAGTTTCTCAGACAATTCATGGAAACTTCTTTCATTTTCATAGACTCTGAAATGATTCTTGACAATACTTCTATCCATGCGAATGGGTGTTCCCCAAAAGCTTGTCCGGACAGAGTGTAGGTCTAAGATGAGTTTATTACAAACATTTTTGCACCAGCCCTCATTCAAAAGTCGATTATACCACTCGATATCCACAGTATATTCTGTTAAATCAAAACCCTCTAAATCCTCTGAAAGTCTTTCATACGATGTGTAAAGTAAGTGACAGAGCGTAGAAAAATATGATAAGCCTCGTCCAGTAACAAAGATATCAAGAATACTTTGAGTTAATCTATCATCGATCTCAGAAAAACAGCTCAATGATAATGCGTACAGATCATTATAAGTATGTTTGGTCATTTTCAATGGAAAGACCAATTTGAACCTCAACATACGAGCAGTAGTAGACCCAGTAGCAGGAGGGAGTGCACTAAAGTCTAGTCTTTTACCATCTCTTTCCACTTTATCGTTAGGTATCGTCATGTATAACCTCATAAGAGTTGAGACCTTCCTCAATGGAGAGTTCAAAGTTAACTCTTTGCGTTCTGTACCTGACCCCAAATCTTTAGCTAAATGGTCAAGACTGATTTTTGTTGCTAATTCATAAAACAAACTTATGGCTTTATTTGAGTGCATTGGGTCATAACTGTTATCGTATTCAAGCGATGTTATCAAGGCATCTATGTCTTCTTTCAAGACTAGCCCAAAATCATAAGTATTATCGAGCTTTCCCAATATGGTCTGTACCTGCTCTTCTGTCAACATGATTACTTTGAATATATATTTCTCTACAAAATGTTCTATTAAGTGAGAAAATTTTCAGTCTTTTAACCAGTTTTTTGGTTCTCATCTTTTGTTGAGATGTTTTTTGTGTCAATAGTATAAACATTTATGTAGTTAGTTACCAGTTGTACAGCTACTTGCATTATCGCGAAGAGAACATTAAATATACTGCGAATTCAGACCACTTGTATTCAATATAAATACTCAGGATTATAGTGAGTTAAGCTAAGACACTTCGTATGTCAATCACTAGCTCAAGCTTTTCATGCCCCCTCTATAGCTTATATCAGTAATAACACTAAGTAATGGCCGATCATCTCATGACTATTCTTTTCAACCGTACCGAGTTCATTCTTTCTTCTCCATATGAGATGTTAGCGAGCCATGAGCTGTTCATACTAGTACAGAATATGCAGTGACAATATGTTTCTACTTTAAGTATCGCCATGGCCTCTTTCCCTTCGATACTGCTTCTATCAAACTGAAGTTATGTATTGCCTCACATTCTAGAGGTTTATCTCCGGCCTTCAATTTGAGCTCATGAATTAAATCCGAACCTGAGTGAAGTTGATTTCACAAAAACACCAGATAAAACCTTCATTTAGCTGTTAGTAAGCATGAAAGAATGACTAGGTGCTAGATATCGGAGATGGTTATATGCTTATCTAGTCATTAGCTTATTAAATTAGAGAATTAGTACTAATAATGATGTTTTTTCCAATATTAGTTTTTGACAAAAGTTTAACGAACTCATTTTCTTCATTTAGTAAAACCAAGTGTAACCAACTTTTGAATATTTTAATTTTTTTTCAAGAAACTTCTGTTATTAATACATTTTCTAGCTGATTAGACACAAATATTGTCATTCTAGTAAGAAGGGTACTCAGATACCCATTTAACCTATCAAAAACTGCTTATAAATTGAACATGTATCAAGTCAGACCCCGAAGAGAGGGTAACAGTCTTCTATTGTTTATTGTTTATTGTTTATTAAATTGATTACAAATTGCAGATTGATGCATTCGTCTTTGAACTGGTTGTGATTCAGAGGGATTCTGTTTTTGCTTCGAGAGGAGTGTTGGCTGTAAGTGATGGCTGTGTAGTAGGGTGCTTGTGACCAGGTGCTTAACAAATCAATCTCTCAGAGAAAGTAACGCTGTGATGATATACTGAAATAGACTATATTCATTATGATATGCTGAAGAATGGAATACAGTTATTTCAGGTTTACGGAAATACCGTATATTACAGCGTTTGACTGTGCTGGATTATAAATCATTGTGACACCACTTGGATTTTGGAAGAGCCCTGCAGCTTAACTCACTTCAGACAGATGTCTCGTTAACACAGTTTACAGCCTCGACAAGATTATTAATGTGGAATGTATTAATTTACATGGAGGTTCATATAAATAAAATAGTTGAGCATATAACTCAGAAATTAACGGAACACTTGAACAATCAGCCACTCTCATTGGTTAACTAACTTCTCAGTCCTCACTCAGGGACGACATTGTGCATATAATGGGTTTAAACAAGAGAAATTCTGCTCACTCCATTGTTCCATCTTCCCTGTAACATCATGATTGATTATTAATGCCTGTGAAACTTATATAAACGAGATTCATGTCCCCATTAACAAAGAAAAAGAGTTGATGATAGATGACTAGTTACACTATTTAATCATACTATACCAAATGATCTCAGCAAGTGAACTTTATAGAAAAGGTAGAACTCTTGTTCCCGAATCCAAAAGAAACAGACCGTTTGTCTACATGTTGGTGTTATTAGGTACTTGTCTTGATAACTTCAACATAGCTGCCACTATGACTTCATACTTCTCCATTGTTGAACTCCTTGATACAACCAGTACAACAGCTTCTTGGGTCTTATCATCATACTCATTGACTTTGGGTGCTTTTATTATCATTAGTGGTAAATTAGCTGATCTGTATGGACCAGAAAATGTATTCACCATTGGAATATTCTTCAGTGGGATCTTTGCACTTCTTAGTGCTGTTATTCCTCATACGGTCATTGCTATCATTGTGATGAGGGCTTTTCAAGGTGCAGCTGCGTCAGCTACAATCCCATCTTCACTTGCATTCGTGGGGAGTTTTTTCCAAGGACGTGCTCAAGAACGTGCAATTTCGTTCTTATTAATGTCATTGACTAGTATCTTCGGTGTTGGACTTATTGTTGGTGGTGCTTTATCAGAAACAAAAACTGGGTATAAAGGAGTTTATTATTTGACGTTTGCAGTTGCAACTACTGTTGCTGTTCTTTTATACTTTTTATGTCCTGACGTTCCAAGAACAGAAGAACATAAACAACTTCATGCTAAGAATTTGGATTATGGTGGATCAATATTCTTGGTCATTGGACTATTACTTATCATATTGGGATTAACTGAAGGTGGTAGTTCTTGGAAGAAACCTTCAGCTTATGTTCCTATCCCTGTTGGATTCGTTGTTGTTGTATTGGTTGTGTTATTCGAAACCGTCTATATTCAACGTTATAAAGAACTCAATGAAGTTAAGAAAAGTGAATATAACAACACTGATAAAGAAAGTTTAAGTGAAGATACCATTGAGACCAAGGATTGGAGAGTTAATTTAGAACTTTTATTTCCAAAAGAAGCATTTGCAATCCCAAATTTCTTCCCATACTTGTTTGGAACAGCATTGGTGTATATCTGTCTTATAGCTACAGTTGGTATGATGGTTCAATATTATCAATATGTGGAATTACAAAGTCCAGTAATGACAGGTGTTAAAATCTTTCCTATAGCTGGTGGTCTATGCTTTGGTGCAATCATATATCGTGATGATATCGCCGCTAAGATTGGTTATAGAGCATGTTGTGTTTTCTCTCCAATTGTCCAACTCACAATGACTGTTTGGTTATCAAGACTCGATCCTACAGTAAAGAATTCTTATTGGAAATATGAATTCATCAGTCAGTTCCTCTTTGGTATGGGAGTCAATCTTTACTTCAACGTATACTTCACTTCAATAATACAAGGTTGTCCTAAACATCTATTGGGGGTTGTTAATGGGATATTAATGACTTCAGGACAGATCGGGATATGTCTCGGTAATGCAATACTTACCACCATACTGGGAGAGCTTCCATTGAGTGAGGATTGGAATGTGAGATTGGAAATAAAGGATAGAATTGGGAAATGTTTCTATATGGTGTTTGCTGCTTCTGCACTGATGACACTTCTAATGCTTTCTGTACGTAGAGTCAAGAAGTTGATATAGATATGGAAATACTTATATACTACTATATTATCAAGGAAGTGATGAATTAGATATATCGAGAAGAATATAATATACAATTTAATGCATATTTATCAGATTATATGTTTCTCTTAGGCGATTAAATATCTCTCTAGCACTTATATCTTAGATTTAATGCTTCATGAAATCATATAAGTGTAGGAATGGGAACCAGATCTCATCAGGATCAGACCCCAACCTTGAAGAATGATCATAGGTCTAAATAAAAGCTTATAGTCAACTTTTTCCATCTCAGACATATGCCGAAACCTCGCGTATTTTCTCCGATTTTTCACGTTTATAAAAAGCGATAGTGGTTTAGCGGTAAAATTCAAAGTTGCCATCTTTGAGCCCCCGGTTCGACTCCGGGCTATCGCATGTTCTTTTTTTTGCAATTTTTTGATCATTACCTTCACCTTCACTTATAATGACTTAGTAGTACTAGTACACAGTAGACACATTTATCAGACTTAGAGTGCAATGCTAAAATTCTATCCAATGCTTTGTGGATATGATTTTTTTTTTTTTAATTTTTTGGTTTCTTTCATGATCAATCAGTCTTTGTGTATATTAATGACAAGAAATCAATGGTATGTAATACTTTAGATAGTTGGAAGCTACATTAGTTAGTCTTTAATTAAAATGCAAACTTGTTTATAAAAAATTAGTTAGCTCAATATTATCATCATGTATCGTAAAATATTCCTAAGTCTCTTTTGAATCAACTTATAAAATCATTATTATTAAAAATTAAACTCATCTCTGAAAACGTTTATATCCATACCAGGTCTAATTTTTTCCAAAAGATCTCTTCTATCCATTGCAATGAATGCTCTTTTCAAAGTTTCCATTATACTGGTTGATTGATTAGCAGTAACCACCGTATCAACACCTTCAACATTATGCATACTTAAAGCACCCAATAAATGTTCTGCTGCTTCTTTATAACAACCAATGTTTATTGATGAAACACCCAAGTTGTATCTTGCTCTGACAAAAGATGGTTTTAATTGTAATGCTCTATGATATGCTTCGATTGCTTCTTCTGATCTATTGGAATTAGCAAGACTTGCACCTAATCTATTCCATAATAATTCATCATTTGGTCTGACTGCAAGTGCTGCTTTGAAACAATCAATGGTTTTGTTATAATCTTCATTGGCATAGAATAAGACACCTAATCCCATCTGAACATCTGCATCTATACTTGCACCAGATGGTGATAGTTGAGCAGCTTGGATATAGAGTTCAATGACGCGTTTATGAATAGAATAACGATCTTCATCGTTGATTTTAGGATTGGAAAGACGGGCTTTATCTGTCACTTGTGGGTATTTAGTTTCAATCCAACGTTCCAAAGTTGCAAATGCTGCATTATCATAACCTTCATTGATATAAGAAACAGCTAAAGTCATTAAAGCATCCAGGTTTTTAGGATCTAATGCAAGACATTTTTCTAAAGCTGTTAAACCTGCGATTTCTTTTTCATTTTGGGTTTGAACTTCACCTAATCTTAACCATGCATCAATATGTTGTGGGTTTTCTTGAACAGCAGCTTCAAAAGCTAAAGCCGCTTCTGATAATTTAGCACCGTTTTGCATTAATGTTAACCCAATCTCATAAGCATTAGGAGAATGTGAGAATTGGTTTGTTGATTCGAATTTATATTGACCAAAATTTGATCTTGCTTGTGCATATCTTGCAAAATCTTTCTCCCAAGATGGTGGTTCATTATCTAAAAATTCATCATTTTGTTCATGTAAAGCATCCCAAACTTCTTGGAAATTAGCTTGGTCTTTATCATCTATAACGATATCTTCTTCTTCTTTATTAAGTTGGTCTACTACTTCCTCCTCTTCTGTTTGTTTGCCTTCTTGTTTTGATAACTCTTTGAATTGAGCATCGATTTGTTCAAATTGATCATCCCATTGTTGATTACCTAGTTCTTGAACTTTAGAATTTGCTGGAATGGAATTAATTCTTTGGTTGAAGTTGGAATACATTGGGTTCAAATTACCGGTAAGACCATTACCTAATCTAGGCATCATCATAGGTCCGGTGACAGAAGGTGATGATGATGTACGGCCGTTCATGGTGATGGCAGGGCCATTTTGGAATTCGGCACCCCACGTCGATGGTTCAGCCAGCTGAGGGCTCTGGCGTTGTACGTTCACCTGAGGTTGAAATTCTGAACTCCAGGCGGAATTTGATTTTTGTTTAAAAAGTTGAGGCTGCTGTTGCGGTTGCATGCGGTGCAGCTCGTGACTAATCGGTTGAAAGTTGAAAGAATCTTGATGGTTCATGAATTGGTTCATACGCTGGTGGAAGTTGTTAGTATGCTGAACATATAGTATAGAGTCACATAGTAGTAGTACTTACTTGTTGGTCTTGTTGGCTCATGCGGACATCCTCTCTCATGGACTGGTTTTGAAACTGGTGAGTGAAGGATGATCTGTGCAAAGACCGGTCTTCACCGGCATGCTTGCTGAACTGTGCTAGTGGGTTTCTGGAGGTAGAGCACTCAGCGCCACCAAATAGAGACATTGTTGATCTTGTTTATAATCTTTGTTACTTCTTTGTGTTTTGCCACTTGTTTTGCTGTTTTCAGTGTGTGTTTTATATTAAACTGAGAAGACTGTTTTTATCTAAAGAAACAGCGGTTCGCTCACTTAAAAACGAATTTGATTGTGCGACTCTGCGAATTTGGTGGGGAAACGGAAAGTTGCCCTTTTCGGAAACTCGATCCATTTCATCCGCGGCTTATGTAATACACAATCACGTGATTATGTAATTATTGAGTATGTAATCAAGTGGGCAGAATATTACTAACATGATGTTACTAACTATTAGTGAATAGACTATTAGTAGTGGTGTGATAGAGTCAAGTGGTGTTCCAATGTCCAGAAATGTGCCGTCATTACAAGAGCTGCTAGCCCAGAAAGACCAGAGTGGTAAGCTACAGACACCAAAGTTCTTATCCAAGAAGGAAAGACAGAAACTGGCTCTGGAAAGAAGAGAAGCCAAAGTCAAACAAGCATCTCATACTCATCAAAGCCAAACTATCAAAGAAGATGAACCAGTTTCAACAAAGAGACCAATATCAAGAGAAGAAGAGATAGAGGATAACTATTCCAAAATCGTAGAGCGAGTACGAGGAGGTAAGAAGTTCAAGTTTGATTGGAAGACAGATGATGATACACTAAACAATGCAGATGACCTATACTCATTCGATCTGAGGAAAGAGACTAAAGACGATATGGGGTTCAATAAACGTGAAGACACACTACACTGGTCTCAAAAGAGTTTGAAAGATATGAAACCTCGAGATTGGAGAATCTTGAAAGAAGATTTCGAAATCATCATCAAAGGTCATAATTTACCAAACCCATTACGTTCATGGTCAGAATCAAATATCCCCAGAGAACTAATGAATGCCATTGATAAATTAGGGTTTAAAGATCCTACCCCAATTCAAAGAGCTTCGGTGCCTATAGCTCTATCTAATAAGGATCTGATTGGGATTGCTGAAACTGGGTCTGGTAAAACTCTTGCATTTTTGATTCCTATGTTATCTAAAATTCTAAAATTGAATAGATTAGATGACTTTAGTAAAATTGATGGTCCGTATGGCTTGATATTGGTTCCTACTAGAGAATTAGCTCAACAAATTGAAGCTGAATTACAAAAATTATTGAATTATTTCAATTTTAAATTCGAGATTATTTCATTGGTTGGTGGTAAGTTGATAGGTAAAGATATTATTGACTTACAAGAAAAAGCCATTGAGATAGTTATTGCTACACCAGGGAGATTGATAGATTGTTTGGAAAACCATTATTTGACATTGAACCAAGTCCAATCGTTAGTCCTTGATGAATGTGATAAAATGATTGAAATGAATTTTGGTGAACAAGTTGCAAAGATTACAGAATTTATAACTTCTCATAAAAGACAAAATATGATGTTTACTGCAACTATGACTAATGAGGTTGAAACATTATCCAAAAAATACGTTAATGATCCTGCTATTATAAATATTGGTAATGCTGTTTCCAAAGAACTCTTGATAAATGAAAGAATTGATCAAATATTTGAGTTTATAAACACAACTGAAGATTCTAAGAAATATAAAAGATTAGAAAGAATCTTACAATCTCATAGATATACTCCACCAATCATCATTTTTGTTAATTATAAAGAATCAGGGGATTACTTGAACTCACAATTATTAAAATCGGGTTTCAAAACAACATTAATCCATGGTTCTAAAAGTCAAGATCAAAGAGAATTAGCCTTGAAGAACTTAAAAGAGGGAAAAGTTGATATTTTGATCGGTACGAATGTCGCAAGTCGTGGTATTGATATCAATAACGTTTCATTGGTCATCAATTATCAAATGACTAGAAAAATTGATGATTACGTTCATAGAGTTGGTAGAACAGGAAGGGCTGGTAATTACGGTACGGCTATAACTTTCCTCAATGAAGATGAGGATTCTGAGGTCTTGCCTGAATTGAAGAAGTTGTTGGTTAAGAGTGGTGTTACTAGATTACCGGAGGGGTTTAAGAAGATTGAAGATAATATTAGAAGTATTATTTAATCACTATCACTATCACTGCCATACCCATTTATTGTAGATGTAGGTTTTTCTTGTGGCTGATGCTGTTGTTTTACTGGTTTCTTTAGTAGTTTTAAGTATTGTAATGAAGATGTGTTTGATAATATAGAGCTTTGACTTGGTTTTTCAGCTTCGATCTGTTTAATTTCCTTTTGTTGCTGTTGTTGTTCTTTCTCTTCTTCAGATTCTGGTTCTTCAACAGTTGGTTCCTCTATCTTTGTCTTTTTCGAAGTATCATACTTGTTCAATAAATCTTTAACAACTTGTTCAGTTTCAAGTTCTAATTGTCTTTTCTTTAATTTTACAGCTTGTGGATCAGGATCATCATTTGCCCATTTCACATTCAAGATATCATTTTCATAAAGACTTTGTCCCATAGTTGCCTCTTTTGCAAATTGAGCATTTTGTTCATTCTTAAAAGTAACAAACCCACAATTCTTATCATTTATAACATTAATCTTAACAATCTTACCAAATTGTCTAAACTCTTTATCCAATAATTTCTGTGTATCATTTCGTACCACAAGTCCACCAATATACAATGTCTTATTAACATGGTTGAAAGATCCAATCCCACTCATATCATCTCGATATTCACTAAACTTCTCACGTCCAAAACAATCAACAGTTTGTGGGAAAACATCAAAATCAGTAGGTATTCTATGCAAGTATTTACATCTCTTACCTTTCACACACATCCCCTTGGCGAAGAATAAACAGAAGTATTGTTGGGATTCAAGTTTATCAGCTTGGGTATACCCCGTATCTCTTTCCACATCTATTTTATACTTCGATTTGATTAGTTGAAAGTTATTACTGCCACCAGACCATTTATTGTACCATATGTTGAATACCAACCCGTTTTGAGGCGGAAGTTCTTCATTTTCAAACTCTGAGGGGTCTACTTGGACTCTTGCTGGTTTCTTTGACATGCTTTGTGGACTCTTATATAAGAAACTAGGACTGATGATAGTGTTCGTTTCTTTTATTGATGTCTTAATTCTTCTATTTTGATAATTTATTGTTTGTTTTGAAATATTTTTATTCCGAACAGAAATTCCGATTTATAAACCAACCGCATTATAAAAATTTGGTGAGAAGGACTACAGTTCAATTAGTAAACTCATGATTGCTTTTGGATTATATATACAATGTATCTATATAGAAAGGTACCAAACCAAATTGAAAGCAAAAAGACGTTATTTCAAAAAACCAAAACATTTTCGTAATTTAATAATATAATTAGAGGAACAAAACAAGACTCACTTGTTGTTAAGTGAGTTGATTGTAAAATCATGGATGTAATATGCAAAAAAAAAGGAGACATCATGAACTCATTGATAAATATGTAAAGATGGGAGGAAAAAAAAAGCAAAGCAAAGAAGGAAGAAAAGAAGAAAAGAAGAACTATAATTTAATAGAGTTTTTATAAATTTGGGATGATTCATTAGCCATTAAGAAATTAAAGGAAACTTGTTATAATTTAATCTATTGTTCCTTTTCATTGATTTTTTCAAAGTTGATTTCATCAAGAATAGCTTTAGCACCTTGATCTTTCATTATTTGAGCCAATTCTTCACCAGCTTTTCTTGAATCAACTTTAAAATCATCACTTATTTTAGCAGTGATTTCATTTTCCACCCATTTTAACCCATCAACTGAAATAACAATAGCCTTCATGTTCAATAATTGAGTTTCTTCATCATATGTTGTATAAACACCAATTGGAACTGAACAACCACCTTCAAGAGTTCTCATCAATGCACGTTCGGCATAACAACAAATAGTGGCTTCTTTATCTTCAATGGTGCTTAGGATAGATTGCATGATTTTATCACCTTTTCTAATCTCAATACCTAAAGCACCTTGACCAACAGCATGATACATTAATGAACAATCTAAACGTTGGGTAATTCTGTAATCCAATCCTAATCTGGCTAAACCAGCAGTAGCTAAAATGATACATTTAAAATCTGTTGTTTCATCATCCAATTTTTTAAGTCTTGTATGAAGATTACCACGAATACTTTCAAAGATTAAATGTGGATAATTTTTCTTTAATTGAGCAGATCTTCTAACTGAAGAAGTACCAACAACAGAACCAGCAGGTAAATCATCCAAAGATTTATATGGGGAATCTTTAGCCATAACTAAGGCATCTGATGGATCTTCTCTTTTAACAATACAACCTAATTCGAATTCATCAGGTAAGTTTGTTGGCATATCTTTTAAAGAATGAACAACTAGATCTAATTGATGATAATCACCTAAATCTTGTAATAATAAAATTTCCAATTCTTTAGTCCATAATGATTTACCACCAAATGAATAAAGAGGTTTGTTCAGCACTTGATCACCTAAAGTTGTTAAAGCTAAGATAGGACATGAAATACTTGGGAAATTTTCTTTGATCAATGACTTGATGATTTCAGATTGTGCAACGGCTAATTTTGATTTACGACCACCAATGAAAATTTGTTCTGGGATATAAGGTAGGTTTAAAGCAGCAGTTAATGCGATAGGATTTGTTTTGGAACTAGTTGGGGCTGGACTTTCTTCATAGTCGTCAAAGATTATGGATGAATCTGAACTGTTGGAAGAGTTTGATGATTGTTGTTGTTGTTGTTTTGATGAGTTGGAGGAGCTAGTCATTCTTCCAAAGCTTGTTGTGGATGTTCTACCAAAGAATTGAAGGTTTGAAGAAGAAGTGTCGAGGGAAGACAACATTGTGAACTATGTGTAGATGATGTGTTATATGCAAGTAAAGTGGGATATTAATGTGTTGTATTGTAAACTTTTCTCGAGGATGGATCAATTCAATTCAACTTCTGAGGAAAGAAAACAAGGGAGATGTAAATTGAGGCAGTATCAATGTGTTTATGCTGAGAATAAGGGCCTTTCAATGAGCGGACAAAAAAATCAGACTTTTAAAGAGTTGAATAGTTGAGTAGTTGAAGAAGAGTGTGAGTAGTTGATAGTTTGCACCTGTTTCTCAAAGGATGTGAAACTGATTAGAGATTAAAAAAGATGTTGTTTTCGTTTGATAAATTAATAAAAACTTTTCCGGCTCTTCGAATTGGCTGGAAAATGCTTTTTTTTGATACCGGGACACACAAAGACAAATTGAGTGTTGTTTAAAAGCTGATAGAAGACAGAAGGAGACAGCGATTAGAAGAGTAAAGAGGTGTACAGAGAGGTCCTTTGGATGAGTGTGTGATATAAGTGGAATATCTGGTTTTATAAGAATCTCTTTTGTTGTGTGTTTTGTTGTTTTTGGCGGGCCTTCTGGATTCTTTATACGATTTAGGGTAAATTTGGCTTTTTCTTTTCTTTTGCGGCGCATTGGCCAATCACAAACGAGAAAAAAGTCAGCGAATCAAACTTGTGAGCCAATAAAAAAAATGAAGTACTTTTAGAGACAGAAATGGTAACCCGGAGTAATGATTAGATTACATTTACATTCACATTACATTGAAACTTGGTAGTTTGGTACTTGTTACTTAGAACTTAGAAGCCGTTATTGTTTACAGCTGGGTCGAGAGTGAGAATAGAGAGACACTACGCTCTTGTGATGTATCAAGTGTAACAACTAGTATGAATAACTACACTGCAGAATGCAGATACAACCCACAGCTGATGTTGAAACCAGGTGTCAAAACACTCAATTATCAATCAACAATCAATAAAAAGCCTGTGAATTTTGTGATGACACAAAATTAAACTGTTTCCCTGAGCGGCGATTGGCGGAATAAAAAGCGGGTGTTTTTTCACTTTTCATTTTGAGAATTAAGAATTTGATGATATTACCCGCCGCGGCACTGGCGACTTTGTGAGCTAATTATTTATGCAGTCACGTGATCTGATCACGTGATTTATTCTTTCAGAGAGAGAATTCGCGGATAATCTTTGTGTACACTACTATACACCATAGAACAACACTTCATTAGTAGTAAGCTGATACTAGTCTGTGTTCTGTTCTCTGTATGTTCATGAGACTTCAAAGGGGACTACAAAAGATACTTGAGAGTGACACACAACTGCAATATGTTTACCATCATGACGTAAAACTCCCAATTGTTCTCAAATCTACCCTCATACTCATAACACTGCTTCTTGATCAATTCTTGTTAAAACCCCACCAAACAAGTACTAGAGTGGTTATAGATATCATACTTCTGGTTATAATCACACTGATAACGCCCATAACAAGGAATGACTCGATCTTGATAATAAAACAAGTCGGGATTCAACTATCGCAAGAGCATGGGGTGCTTAATTCCAGTCAGAAGTTTATACCATCAAGTCAGATTGTCGATATTGTGATCAATGAAGGATTCAGAGGTCTCCAAGTGATCCATTATCTTGCTATAATAGTCAAAGACAATGATAGACTAGAGTTAGTGCTACCAGTATGTGTTTTTTCATCCAAGGAATTGTTTCTGCAACCTTTATACTAACCTTGTCATTAGTCTGCTAATTTGAAACTCAAAGATCTTGTTCTCATAAGGGAAGAACTTAGAAAGAAAATATTTCAGTGATAAACATTCCATCTTTCATCCCTCTCTGCCTACAGGCACCTGGATTGTAGTATTCGTTAGAGAGAAACAATAGATTGGACTAAGAGACATATTATCGAGAGAATTTCAATTCATTTGTGTTGAAAGATAGGGTTTTAGTGAATATAAATCATTTAAAAAAATTCGATTCTGAACAACAACATATATATTTACTGGATATGTACACACCAGACATATAATGAGGAACGACTCAATTCCTATCATACAACAAGTGGGTATTCAATCAGAATACTCCCAAAGTAAATTCATCTCATCACCGATTACGTAATAAATTAAGGAAAATTGATAAACAAAGGGTCAAATTTTTAGCGCAAGAGAAAATCAAAACAAACAATTATAAATACCAGAGAACTTTAGAAAGTTGCTGTCTTTAAGCTGATTCCACTGAATAAAAAGAGTCTGAGAAGATGAGTAGTATTGTCAGTAAGTATCATGAGAAGAGACTGTACTTGCAGTACGCCTTTTGGATGACATGGATAACTAACATACATATAGACAAAAGTAACGTTAGGTTTACTCCCAAGATAAAACAACGTCGTTCTACACAAAGCACGCCAAATGCTAGTAGAGGAGCTAGTGTCGCGCCTTCTATTGAAAGTAGTGTTCAGCCAAAGGAAAAAGAACAATCATCCAGTGACTCTAGTGATTCTGAGAACAATTCTGATGATGAAGATAAAATTGATAGTATAAATAACGCTACTTCTACCATTACTGAGAAGCCAAGTATACAACCTACTAGAAGACGTTCGAGTGTTGCTGATAATTTGAGACCACAGGAGACCAAACAAAGAAGACTTTCTACTTTAAGTAATACATCAAGAGCTGGTGATTTATTCAAGAAAATACCATTTGAGGATAATCAAGTAGAAAGACCTCATGTTATTGGAATTCCTATTGCTGCACCAACTGCTGCTGCTAGAAGAAGAAGTTCTGCTGCTGTTAGAAGATCATCTATAAAGAAAAGTGTTAGTAAAGAGACAACTGCTGTCACCGTCTTACCATCACCAGCATCAACCCAAGAACAAGTTTCAACTCCATCACCATCTCTTCCTCTTCCTCTTCCTGAGGTTGGGATTGATCCTAAATCAAAACCTGAAGACGATCAACAGCAGAAAACCGAGAAGATCGTTCCAAACTCTCCACCACAAACTCAACAAGATGAGTCTGCAACTGGAAGCTCTAGTGAACAGATACAGAAACCTGATGGGTCCGCAGCATCAGCATCAGTATCAGCATCAGAGGAGGAAATCACTAATGATTTACTTGCTCTTGCAGGTGAATCTCCAGATTCTAAATCAAAACTATCAAAATTGAAAAAATCTACTGGAAAACATACCACTTCTGGAGTATCAACTAACACTGGACCAATCGTTTTCAGTAGCTTTTCAGATATCCCAAGACATTATCATAATGCTCCAGCTGAGGAGGTGGCAGAACATAAAATTGATGAAGATACTTTTACTATGGAAGAGCTGTGCAGACCTAGCTTACCTTTAGGTAAAGCATCATCGAACTTTGAACAAGCTAGACAAGCTAGACTTGCTAAGATAAAGCAGAGAGCAGCTAAGAGACAAATGAGGGAAGAAGCTAAAATGAAGAAAATACCCTTGGAGAGCTTGGAAGATCCTGAAGAAGAACAAAAAATCAAGAAAATAAAAGCAGAATCTTTACTGGATCAAATGGAAGATGAAATTCCAAACAATCATAATCATGCAATTCAATTAAAAGTTGGTACTGATGGTCAACTTATTGTTGATGAGGAATCTAGATTCCGTGACAGACATGCTGGTTTTGACGAGACCAAGTACACAAGACACGAAGAAAATCCATTTGAGAATGTGGTTAATTCTGCTACATATGGTAGACAAAGGTATACAGACAAATGGGATGATAATGAACTGAAAAGATTCTACGAAGGTCTGAGTCAATGGGGTACAGATTTTGGAATGATTGCACAGATGTTTCCACATAGAACTAGAAGACAAGTAAAAGCTAAGTTCATATCAGAAGAAAAAAGAAGACCTAAAGCTGTGGAATTGGCTCTGGCTAGAAAACTGAACTTCACATTTGATCTCAACAAGTATAGTCAACATGCTAATAGAACTTATGCTGAGGTGACGGATTTCAACGAGAAATTATTAAAACTGAAGGAGGAACACGATCAAAACTTGAAGGAATTAAGTATAGCAAAAGAAAAAGCCAAAGAAGAAGATTTAGAAAGACACAAACAAAGAGAATTTGAAGTCAAGACTGGTCAAAGAACCTTGACTAGAAAAGAAAGAGTTAATGAATTGAGAAAACATGAGACAGTTCTAGGATCCCTTGATGATATTAAGAAACAAAGGGAGAGTGAGGCCGCTGCTGCCGCCGCTGCTGCAACAGCTTCATGATGTTCTACAGACTTTTAAATGACTTTTAAACGATAATGAAACTTTATTCTATTGTATTGTAGATTAATGAAAGTACACAAAAAGGTGGACTTTAGACTTTGGACTGGTCCCAATGGTCTGTTCAGACTAAAGTACCTAAGTAACAGTTTTCGCGGTGAATAAAAAGGTCTAGACCACTTTCTCTCTGGTTTGCACACGAAAATGGCAGCGCGCGGTAGGGACCACATTTTTTCTTTATTTATTTTGTTTCAGTAGCGAAAATGTAGCGAAATGGGAAGATGAAATACCATAAACAAAAAAGTAATTAATTAATTGAAAACACAACAATAAGAACGGCAAAAACAACCAGATTGAAAACAGCAAAACTTTACTTGAGTCATCCTCATCTCATCCACTAATATTTGTTAACTACTGATAATTACACTTCCGCCTAAGAGCCATTGCCTTCTTTCAATTTCATTTAGCCATTTCCTCACCCCTCGAACAAATACGTCAATACTTGAAGTAGGACACGCATTATAGATTCTTTTGAAACCAATAAAAAAAAATGACTTCATCACAAAGCTTGAGAAAGCAACAACTACCTACACTTAATACAGACTTGGAAGATAATGCCGCCGGTGCTGTATACCAAGTGATTAAAGAGTTCAATGCTAGATTGGATGATGAGCTAACTTTGAAACTGGGCGATAAAATCGAACTTATATCAGATGATCAAGAATTCAATGATGGCTGGTATATGGGAAAGTCCTTAAGCACAGGTAAAGTAGGTCTTTATCCTAAGTCATTTACCGAGTTGGTTCCTAGTCTTTCAAGACCAAGTTTGCTAAGAGCAAGATCCAGAAGAATTGCAAGTCCAACACTGACCCAATCCCCGATATCTACAAAGAGCACGACCGCAACGCCAACTTCATTTAATGCCCCAAGATTCAACGACACTAATAATAAGAATTACAACCAAAGTAACAATAATATTCATAATCATATTAATAACGGTGGCTTATCAGCTAGAGTGACACCAAAAAAAGAGCCAGAGCCAGTAGAAGAACAAGAAGAAGAGAGCCATCAACTTTCGGGAGCATTATCTGATATCGATAGAGCTTTGGAGGAACTAAAGAATGATGTCAAGCCACAGATTCATGACACTAGCTACGCGACAATCGCGTCTACTGAGTCATTGAATCCTGAAACTGTTGATAGCTGGTCTCCAGAACAAGTGACAAATTACTTCAAATACCTTGGTTTCGATGCTAATTCTTCCGAACAATTTGCTAAGCATAAAATTACAGGTGCTATTTTACTAGAGCTAGAGTTGACATATTTGAAAGAACTAGATATTTCATCATTCGGAACAAGATTTGAGATTTATAAGGAGATTGAAGCTTTGAAAGAGTTGATCAATCAAAAGAAGACCAATGCTAATAACATTCAACATACTTTTGACGAAGAAGATGAATATACTGATCATGAGGAATCAAATACATCCAAACCATCACTACTGGCTGCTCCTGAAGTTCGTAGAACTGAAAATTTGTCAGCCAACAAAAACATTGAAGAAGACTTGGAGACTTTTACTCGTCCATTGGGCCACACAAGAAAGAAATCAAAATCATTGGATGATATCCCAGAAACTTCAAAACAAAGATCTTCACAACAACCACAATCATTACTGAGAAATAGAAACTCGTTTGTGCCACCAAGCTCACAAGTTCCAGATATACCCCATGAACAGTTTTTATCTCCTAGAAGAGCTCCAAACCCTCCATCTTATCCAAGTCCTATCCAATTAAGAGAAGATACTTTTAATAATCAAAACACTCCTACTGTTAAGAGAAATAGTATACACCATTCAAGAACTCCTTCATATGATGTCAATCCTGCATTCCAATTGAAGGCTAACGGACATTCAAGAAAATCTTCAACCGATTATGGTCATTCCAAACAACACAGTCGAAACTTCAAAAGTGCTTCCTCTTATGATCTGCTAAATCCTTACAATGATTCTGGACGCCCTGCTTCAAGCATCTATCCTGAATCCAACGCTCATTCAAGACACTCAAGTGTGAATTTGAGACATGGCAACAACAATAACAGCAACAAACATTCTAGAAATTTGTCTGATTTCAGTATAAAAGCTTCAGATAAAGGTGAAAAATCTTCCCATCGTCGTCATTCTTCTGTTTTCTCATTCTTGTCAGCCTCTAATAACTTCAACAGTGGTAGTGGGAACATTTCACCTACAAGACAAACACCAGGTCGTCCAACTTCAGTTATGGGTAGCAAGAAGAAACTTGAATCACCTACTAGAAACTCCATTTTTTTCAATGAAGAAACCGGATCTCCAACTTTGGATCCAAATGTCTACAAGAGAAGATCAGTTTCAGCTAAAAATGCTGATAAGGATCAGTTTGAAGATAACAATCAAGATGATGTACCACCTTCACCTACTAAAAGATCAGTATCAGAAGCTGTTAGAAATAAAACATTACGTACTATCTCATCTTCTACAACATTGAAAAAATCTCAAACTTCTGCTTTCATGGAAGGTATCAGAAATATTGGTCCTGCAGAATCTATCAAAACAGCTGATTGCTATGGTTGGATGAACAAGAAGGGTGGTATTGCTGTTGGTACTTGGAAACAAAGATACTTCACACTTCATGGTACAAGATTATCATACTTTACTTCGCTAAGTGATACAAGAGAACGTGGTTTGATCGATATAACTTCTCATAAAGTCCTTCCAGCTAGAGATGACGATAAATTTGTTTCATTGTATGCTGCAACTACAGGTAATGGTAAGTTCTGTTTCAAACTTGTTCCTCCTGCACCTGGTTCCAGAAAGGGTTTAACTTTTACACAACCAAAAGTTCACTACTTTGCTGTTGAAACAAAAGAAGAGATGAGAGCTTGGATGGCTGCTTTAATAAAATCCACCATTGATATTGATGAATCTGTTCCAGTCTTAAGTTCATGTGCTACACCAACTGTTTCACTACAAAAGGCTCAAACTTTATTAGCTCAAGCCAGAGAAAATGCTAGAAAAAGAGAAGAGTTGAACAGACTGAAAACGGAAGAGTTCAATAAACCAGATCTTTCGGGAAGTTCATCCATGTCTCCAGATACAGACTCATATGACTCCAATATAGTTTTGCAATCACCAAACACTACCGTCAACACCTCTGAAATGACACCAAATATCAATAATGAAGCCAATGGATTTGGATCACCATATGAAATTGCATCAAACATATACACACCAAAGTCTAATGGTTCATCTGCTAATCAGAGCCCTGTCGATACGGAGTTCAAGAGCAAACCATATAGCAGTGGAGCATTGCGTCACCCAAGCACTAGAGTTAACAGTAGTAACCCAATTTCAGCTGCCGCTGCCGCTGCTGCTTTATCCAGTGCTAATTTCAAAGCATCCAAACAACCAAACAGAATTTAGAGACTCTTTGTGTTTTTTTCCGCTTTCTTATATAGGGCTTCGATCTTTTGCTAACCAGGTTTTAATAACTTTTTTTTAATGTTGTCTTGGGAATCATAATGTTTGTGCTTTATAAATATGTAGAACTTCGTGAACTCGTGTATGTAAATCAAATTTGTGTTCATCAAGAGCATATCCAGTGGAAAGCTTGACTGATCTATAGCTGACAACTCGGTAATGATCATGTGTATTGTGTTCTGTCAGTCAATTGTTAGTGATGTTTAAGTATTTCTGGTGTTTTATTACCTAATACAAATTTGTTTTTTAGTAAAAAAAAATGTTGATATCAAAAAGATGTCAACAATAAGGTGTAAACAAGTAGCCTTAAAAAACAAAAAATGAGTGATTTATTGGATGATACTTGGTCCAGGCTTTCTCTTAAGGTCTTTAATGACCCAGATTCCTTTAAAGACTGGGAATCACTAATTTCACACGTCACTGAACACACCTCAAAAGCCTCATCCAATGTACAAATAGAGACTTTCCGCACAAGTTATAAACAATTCCTATCTAAATATCCCTCTCTTGAACAATATTGGATCAATTACGCTACAGCAGAGTTTGAACTAGGATATACAGATAATGCAAAGGCAATTTACAACGAAGCCTTGAGTATAATTCCTTATTCAAATCTCATATGGATACACTACTTACGTTTATTGAACGAGGTGGAGCTTGATTTTGAAAGATTATTGCTGTACTATCAAGAGGCTGAGAAAAGGATAGGGTATTATTACAATAGTTATGAATTTTGGAGAGAGTTTTTAAAGCTGGAGAAGACTTTTAATGGAAAAAGCGTTTACTATTATAATTTGTTGAGAAAAGTGATCCAAATACCCATTTTCAATTTCTCTTATTTCTTCAAACTATTGTTACAGGAGATTGAAGTATTGAATGGAGAGTCATTGTTGAAACTTGTCGGTGAACAGGATTTACAGAAGAGATTCAAGCTAGATGTTAAAGAAATTGACTTCTCAAATTTCGACTTCCATGACATAAAAGCTAAACTAAAGAAATCATACACAGACGTTTATATCACGACACAATTCAAAGTATTTGAAATGTATCAATATGAGAAGAAAATGACTTTGGAGTACTACGTACCTGGACTTTTGAGATCATACCAAGAACTATCAAACTGGCAACAATACCTAGAATATATTGAGCTTAATGGAACCCACAATCAAATTTTGCAACTATATGAAAGAAGTCTCGTTCCTCTCGCTGATTACCCTTTCATCTGGATCAAATTCACTGATTATTTTATCAACTTGAATAGACTACAAGACGGTGCAAACGTTTTATATAGATCTTTGTTATTTGTGAAAAAACAGGACATAACGCAGATCCAATTAAAGCTAGTCAAAATTGAGATAAGGTTGAAGAACTACATAAAAGCAAGAGATATCATTTACTTATCATTGAACGATTCACAAGAAAGCATGCCCTTGCTATTAGAACTCGTGAATATAGAGTATCTTTTGAACTTTGATGAACCAGAAAAGTTCCTAACATTTTATAAGTCACTCATCATTTCTAAAACTGGAGAGACTGCCATTCACCTACTGGAACATCTAAATCAATTCAAGTCCATTACTCTATCGGTTGATCTATTGAATGAGCTCAATGAAAGTGGAACTTTTACTCATGATGTGAAATATTGGATTTTGCTCTTACAGTCTGCACTCAAAGAGTTACCTAAGCACAAGGTTAAGGAACTTTATAAAAAGGCACTTGAAAACACAAACCACCACACAAAAATCATCCAATGGGAAGAGAATTACCTTTCTTATGATCTCTCCCAAGAAGAATTACTGGAAGATTTCAAAATCAACTCATTTTCACTATTTAGATAATGCAAGTTTATTTATACATTGAAAGCTCAGTAGATGAAGTGTAATCAAAGATTATTTAGATAACAAATACTCAATTAGCTCAAGCTTGATAAACATTGTGAAGTACAATAAGTATTTCAGACTCTAAAAATAAGATTTCGAACTACTTTCTGACCTTTGCCAGTAGCTTTTTTAATTACAGTTGACTCAGGTAAAACTGAAAACAATATACCAGATCTGTACAATTAATATTGTTTCACTTTGTTAAAATAGTTGTATTACTGTACAGAGTTCCACAGAATAACAGAACAGCAACGAGGATACTTACAACAGAGTATCACCAAATGGTACAGAAGTGCTTTACGTGTTTTCAGACGTCAAACACACATAGTCACAGCGGTTCAGAGTGCTGAAATTGACAAAGAAAACTCGAAATAACTTAGATATTGTCAAAGACATACTAACTTGCTTTGAATGATGAAGTTGATCACCAACATTTTGGAACTAGAGGCTAAAAATGACAGTGACACTAGCACCAGCAAAGTAAATAGTCTAGATCCACGTATATCCAGATCTGATCATAGCTTAAACACAAATACAGTGGAGCACAACCTCCAACGGAAGATATCAAAGTAGTCATGACCCAGCCTTAAAACACCGATTGACCAGACTCGTAAACCAATAACAAACACATCAACCAAATATCAAACAGAGTTAAGTAAAGTAGAAATGGAAGAACAGACTGAATCATTAGACAGGACTATACAATTACCCAAGTGATACAACAACCATGAATAACCCGTTGTACAGTTGCTAGTTCCAGGACACAGATTCACAAAGAACAATAGGCTAATGGTAATAATGTACTGATAGATCCATGTCATAATGTTTGAAAGCAGCTTCATAAAACACACTAGTGGTAAGAAACTGAGATGAGCGACAAACCACATTATTAGACCTCACATAGCGTATCATTATGTTCTCAACTGTGATGACATATCTCCCACTGTCCTGTGGAATCTCGTTGGCGTATAGACAAATGGTTGATCATCTAGAGAGTACATTGCTCGCTGGCTCAGCAAAAATTAAAACGAAACTCAAAAACACCCAACAACTGACTTCCATGGTGAGCATTTCTGTTGATTACATGATAATAGCTTAAGCTAAACAGTTTGGCCTCCACAAAGTCCTTGCATCCATATATTAGGCATGATTGTCACTTTATTAATCAATTCAATCGTTTTGCTATCAATTTGAATCATACTTTCACCAGCGTTTGAAACCTTCTAAGATTGTACCAAATTAACCCAAAAAGCCAGAATATTCTGCAACATATCAACCGAAGTCCTTCTTCTGTTCCTCAAGTATTAATACAAGTTCTTTGAGATCAACATTCTTTTTGGACGATTTAACCATAACAGAAGAAAACAAACAAGACAGCAAGGCCTAATAGCTGATTACAGAAGTTGTCAAATGTTTCTAGAACTAACACAGATAAGCTGATAGGAATAAGAAGTCTGAAAGCAAGATTCGCTTCTCAGATCAAAAGCAGCAGAAAATAGAAATATTCAATAGCACATTTAGCCGCCCACCCAACCCTTGACGATTTGATGGAAGTAACAATGTATTAAAGCTCGATGCTTGATTTTGTGCATAAGCGCCCTTTCTTTAGTTAGTTTAGTGGGTTTCTTTGTATCATTGTGGACATCCAATGTTTGTTTAGTATGTATGTTGATTTCTTCAAAAATCAAGAAAAGAAGAAAACCAACTTTTTTTTATAGCCGCTTTTTTGAATTTTCGTTTTTGTGTCACTTTCCATGTACATACATGCATACACTATTTCAATAAACTCTGCAGCTTTGAAACAAAAGCACCTAAAATACCCGGGAAATTTACCATCCATTGCAAGTATCTGAATTGTAATCATTAATCAGTAGAGAACTCGTCGATTGTAAATTAGATATCTAAATTACAATATGTCGGCAAAATATAACAAATATATGAACTAGTATTTATAAATTCATGAATATCGAACTGATATTAATTACTAGTAATATTGGAAAAAACAAAAAAAAAATAATATATTATACAAGTATACTGCATGATTAAATGCTTAAAGCGCATCTATAGACTATATCATTGGAGCTCGCTGTTAGTTACCAATAGTGTATCATAGTGTAGTCATTGACTATATAGAACTTTATAGAGTTCATTGGAAAATGACACAAAATGACACAAACACAAATAAAACTTTAATACACAGTACAAGCTTTATCAGAGTGCAGAGATTTGCATGCAAGGCAATACTAGAGTGTATGTTTAGCCTTTAAGCTCCAGTGAACTAAGTTATACCCAATATGTCTGTTAGAGTCCATTAGTTTAGCTGGCGGCTAAGTGCAACATATCATGATGATCATATATAAACGGAGCTTCTGGTGACTTCATTGTTTAACAGATAACCTATGAGAAGCCAAGTTTAGCAGGTGGTCCATAGGAATCAACAGTCACACCAATTCCATGATGATGCAGAGTGCTGAAGCTGTGTATTGTAGTCATGAGGAAATAAGAGATTTAGAATCTGATATGAGTTGGGCGGCTATATGGATTAGTGTTTTTTTATTTTAGCCATCGCGGTACCAAATGCTCTGTGTTTCCAGTAAATAGAGTTTTGAAAGCGGGGAGCTCATATATTGACCACCTTTAGATCTCTGTTTAGGTTTTGTTTATGTTTACATTTGTTTTTGTGTTTGTGTTTGTTTACTATTTTGTTTTTGTGGTTTTTGATTTTTTGGTTCGAATATATAAACTGAGACTATTTTCTATTTTGTAAGATTGAACAATATTTCAAAAACAATCATGTTCGACTGATACTACCAAGATCAAACTGGGAATCACATATCAAGAAGAGGGTATACAATACAATTACTGATGTTGAAGTGGTGAGAACGGAAAACTTGGATGTTGAAAGCTAAGGGTTATTAGAAGATGAAGTTTAGATAGCTGATGCTGAAGATGTTATAGGAAGCGGCGGACGAGTTGAAGTTGGTTATAGCTCATTATTTGTTGTTGTTGGATACTGGCCTTCTACACTTGCTGCTTAGTATCGACTATTCACCTACCAAGAATGCTCCTTCCCTTATACAAATCGTTTTCAGAGGTCTTGGAAGAACACTTATATCTGTTAGTTTCAGGATGTTACTGGTAGGATTTTGTGACTTGGTTAAGAAGGAGACAGGATGTTACGAGTGATAAGACATATGATTGAAAACCTTTTGACTGCCTTACCTACAGTGTTAAAGTCGCCTGTTTCAACTAAGAAAAAGATGTATGAAGTAAAAAAAAAAAAAAAAAAAAAAAAACTCTGATGATCTCTACAAGAACAAAAGAACCTAGGCTATGCAAAACCAACTCTTACTAACTAAGAATTCTAAGGTCAAACCACGGTATTTGAAGAGGAAACCGAGACTATTTGGCTTAATAAGCTGCAAGCTCTGTAAGAAACACAAATCAATTTTGAGCTCATTACACTCAAGCTCTGGTATAACATTCCAGAAGACTACAGAAACCACAATATATAAACAGGAAAACGTTGTGGTTGGTTATTTAAGGATTTCGCAAACATACCAAAGGCTTCGAAGAGTGGAATCAGATTAACCAAACACCAAGAGAATTGAACACAAGGCGGTTACGATGAAAGCGACATGCCTATCAAATCAACACCATCTGTAACAGAGTCTTCTCCAATCAAAAAAAAAAGCAGATAGAAGAAGAAGGATTAATTGACATATCAAACTCAATAACAGTGGCATACATCACACAGAGCAATCAAAAACAGTTTCTGATGACATTGAAAAACTGAACACCGTAATAAACCAAGCTTAACTTAGAGAAAAGAACACAGGGAACACCACTAACATTGAGATAGAATAGAACAAGTAAAATTCACAGAAGCAAACAATTAGAAGCTATATAACTCTCCCCAAACATCACAAAGTGACTCTGAAGTACAATTTCAGCCAGTGATGGATATCTGATTGAACGTACAAGTCGACTACAGTCTAAACATCACTAATAGACTGTTGAAACCGAGAAGACAAGTTAGCTGAGACAATGATTGGTATAAGAAAGCACACAAATGACAACAAACATAGAGCAAAGTACCAGATTTTGAAAACATTCTCATGATGAACGCATTGAAGAAAAAAACACACTAGACTGAAAGATTTGAAAGTTACTTTCACACCATATAACGTATTGAAAGGTAAACTCCACCGAAT